>JAYJLX010115756.1:0-10304 GCA_036873525.1 Chalinula nematifera
ATTCTTCAACACAGCCAGAATTTTTAACCGGGTAGAAACCAACGCGTCATTATGACGCGTGAGCAACCTCCTCTGACAGCGTACTATAACAACCTTGCTGGGTGTGTCATCACCGTCTAGTGTGGTCAAGTCGATGCACGACACTGCCCTCAGCAACCAGGCGGCTTGCCAGTCCTTCTTGATACTCCTTCTGGTCTTGTGGGTCGCCGCACGTCTCTCAGTTGCAGGTAAATTGATTCTAGAGCTCTCTACCCACGCTAGATCGAGTGCAACTCCTGGATTCCTATCCACCATCTTTAGCTGCAAAATCAAGCATGCAGATGGCAAGGGGTTGGACCCTAGCTGAGCCACGCCTCTTCACACAATAGCATACATGACGTAATACAAATATCACGTGATCATGCATGGCGGATTATAGCGTGCATCAGTAGTTTTCTCCCCGTTTTTGGCTCGCCAGTAAGACCTTCCTAGACGGTAAAAGTTTACTCCAATTCAGGAAAGGCTACCGTCACACATATTCAAGACATCCACTCCAACTTTAAAGGCACTAAGTTGACACCCAGTCGATCTATCTGAGAGGTTCACCCAATCGAGTCAGTTTTCTTCATCCATTAACTCGATCTCCCTTTGTACTAAAGGTATGTCGTACGGTGTTATCATATAGTATGGGTGAACTCGTAATGATTGGAAGGTGGGGTTGTAGAGTAACCTGTGAATTAAACATTATGCCAATATAACGTGTATTGTATACATAGTACACTACTATCAGCTTATGTGCCCTAGTGTGACCTTAAAGGATTGTGTGTTCCATTAGAAGTATGAATTAGGTGTAATATGAAGTTTGTTACCTAGTTAGTGAAGTGTGTTTTGGAAAGGCTGACATGATATGCCAATGAGTGTATTAATACTCCATAATAGTACGACAATATCACAATTAATAATAATATATATACCATACTTGCTATGAAACACATTTTGAAACGAGGGTTAATTTAATTTGGTTATTAACTTACGTAGTTTTATCCTTTAGCCAAACATAGTGTCTGTCTGACATTAACTTTGGTCACTTTATATTTATTAGGTCATTGACCACACCCACTTCAGCATCTCTGGATCTCCTCTGTCTGTTTTCTCCTTTTCTTTCATAATGTTTTGGAAAGTCAACTTTAGACAACCTTCGGCCATTGAAGGACTCCTTGATAAAGAGGTATATTGTTAGAGAGGCTTTTCTTTTTCTTTTATTGTTAAATATTTAATTCATAAACGAGCTTTTTTGTATCATTGATTAAATTTTTTTTATCATTTCATCCTTGTGTGCCAAGCAGGGGAGGTGTGGGTGGCAAAGCAATAACTATGGCTTTTGTTCGTGCTATTTTTAACCCTTTCTCTGCTCTTATGTAATTGTCAAAATTAGCAGTTGTTTTGATAGCAGCCAGTGCCCAAATACATGCACAATGAACTGTTCGAGTGACACTAGACCTATTTGGTCAAACTATGTATTTCAGCTAAACTGTGCAATGTAACAGCTATTGCCACACCGAATACCATTCCTTCTCCCTCAAGTACTGATACTGTCCATGTGTGATCTAAGTAATGAGCTGTTTCTATATTGCTCAATATTTTGTGAATTTAATGACCCCCAGCTTCCCTTGTGTTATAATAGCATTGTTTGTGTTGTATACATGTAACTAGTGTGTTTGGAGATGCTGACATAGATATACTCATAAAGTATGGGTTAGTATATCCAGTGATGCGTTGTTTAATTTGTGTTTGTCAACACCTGTAGTTCAATGACATAACAAAAGCCTTATATCACGTTGGTTGCACAATACATCGATTAATGGCTGCCTCTCTCTGTCTCAGCCTAGGCAATCTTTTTTTAACAGTATTTGTCATTTTTCGTTGTCTCCCTGTTGCAATTAACTTATGCCAGACATTTATTGACTTTTTTTTCCCATTCTTAGCTATCAATTTTTGTCACCTTTTGGTTGATTTATTGCTACAGCAAATCACCGTTTTTCCTTTCTCATTCATCTAGCAGTGTATCACACATCATATGTATAGTATAGTTTGTAGTTGTCTGTTGTGATTCCATTTTGCTTTTCATGTCCAATAGACTTGCAAGTATTATTAATATTCTTATTATTTAACCATCACAGGGTGTCAACCTTGAAGAAATATTAGACGAAGACGATGTACTGCAAGAGTGCAAGACGCAAAATAAAAAGCTGATAGATTTGTAAGTCCGTTGAACTCAGTATTGCTCCTCCTGACCAGTATATAGTGCTGTACATACATACAGCTAATATAGACTCTATAATGTCTACTTACTTACATGTACGGTGTATATATACATGTACAGTATGTGTCAGAGTACATATATATGTATAAATGGTAAACGTCCTGTAATGGTGTATGGTACATACATGTACATGTATGTGCTAATAGTGTTTTTGCATGTTTGTTGCTATCATACTTCAGTTAACGAATTCTTAAAGGGTTATTTATTCATCTCTTGTTTATCTCCATAGTCTGTGTAAACCGGATAATCTTCAACAGCTGGTTAAGTTTATATGTAACGAGCCTAATGATTCGGACGGTGATAAAGTTAGATTCAAGTAAGCAACTAAAGAAATTGGTACAAAACGTAGTGTTAATTAGCAGGTCACACCTCTTGTATAGTGCCTGTAGTGTGAAGCTAGTGTTATGTTGGCTTGGGTAAGTGTTGCGTGGGCGATTTGATCTTTTGACACCCATTTAATATTGGTATAGCCTAGGATTTTATCGTATACTTAATGCTAACACATATTTGTGAACCTACATGTAGCTTGCGGCTATAGCCAATGACCCACTGAATCAGGTCTCGGACTATACATGTCATTGTTTTACTATAATAGTCTCGAGTGTAATTGCCATGTGAAACATTTTGTTTCAATATTTATATACTAGTAATAATTATTATGTTTATTGAATGTTTGTGCCTCTCTATTTCTCTCTATACACACATGCTCAGATACCCTCATCTGGCATGTGAGATACTAACAGCTGAAACTTTCGCTATTATCGAAGCCTTGACATCATCAGATATGTATCTTCCAATGTTATGGAGTTTCCTGGACAGGGAGCAGCCCATGAACCCACTTATTGGCAGGTAAGGAGGGAGGGAGGGAGAGTAGGGGGGAGGGGGGAGGGGGGGGGGGATTATTAGTTACTGTGTGCTGAGTCTGCTTACTGGCTGTATGAAATTAATTAATAAATTGTCTCCTGGAATTACTATGTATATGTAATAATGAATGACCATAATTTTATTTTATGAATCGTTTAATGATATTCACGACATGCCATTTACAAACAATGTAATGGAATTCAATAACATGGTTGAGAGATGTAGGGTGCGTATTGTACATGTATTTCGTATGTTTATTTTTATTGTTGCCACAACAATTTCTAAATGGTTTCAAGTTTAGGTTTAGTCATGAGATGGTATTTTGTCTTTAAAGTTCGTTTGTTTGTTACAAGCAAATTACAGCAGTAATGACCCATTATTCCATTAGTACTGTACGTGTGTGTACAATGTATATTTTAAAGGGGGCGAGACCCTTCAATGGACTTGTAATGGGATAATTGGCAAGGATTGTATTATTAACGTACATGTATAAGGAGTTAGTTGTAACCTCACTTTTTAAGGAAAAAGAATTCTTGTTTCTAATCGGACATTTTTTTACTACTCATTACCCCAAAGTGTTACTCAATGGCTAACTGCTTGGAGATATTATTAATACCTTCATACTGTACATGTCATAGCCATTAAGCAACACTGGAATGTCAAGTGGTTGTAGATTTTATGTACATACATGTATGTAAGCATGTACAGTAGTATTAAGGGACATGTACTGGAGCTGTTTAAATTGTACAATAGAAAATCATATGAGTGAGACAATGTGTAATTGATTATTTAAATCTTTCTCTCTCTTTATCTCTCTTTCTTTCTCTCTCTCTCTCTCTCTCTCTCTAGTTTTACTAGTAAAGTCTTATTGACAATCCTCAGTCATAGGTCTACGGTATTTCTTGATTATATAAAGAAAAGAGAGGGCTTTATTGATGATTTCCTACGGCATCTTGGCACGTCAGCTTTCATGGACCTTCTACTACAAATGATGGTACCCTCAGAAAACGACCAGACTAAAATCGAACTAACAGTTGTAAGCTCCGCCCCATTTAGTAACTTCAATATTTTAAAAAAATTTCTTTTTTTCGTATTTTTTATTTAAGTGGTTAAAAGATTCTGGTATTATTGATAAACTGTTGAACTGTATTCAGCCTGAAGCTAGTGTTGATGTAAGGAATATATAGTACAGCAATACATAAAACTGTACCAATGTACTGTGTATGTGTATAGTGTGTATGTCTATATATTGAATCCCATATATTGTGTATAATAACCCTAGCTTGTTTATATGTACAATGTATAGTGGCCCATCTATACATACCGTGTATATACTGATGTATTTACTGTTTGAAAGGAAAAAAAAACATGGTATAATGATGATTTCTAGCTAATTTGGTTGCATTTACAGTGTACAAGTACAGTATCATTTTACAATGTATGTACGTATACCTGCTCTACTTCCCAGCAATGCATCAACGCCAGTCAAGCTATATGTGACATGATCCGGATATCTCGAGATACTTCCCAGACTACCGGACCCAGTCCATTGTTAATGGCACTAGAAAGGTGGGTGGGGTTGTGGGTGTGGTCATGTTTCTTGTGATTGATTATTGCTTGTCATTATTTAGTGAGGAAACGATCAATAAACTGTTAGAAAACATGTTTTTAACGGACAATCCTCCTGATTGGACGCTGGTCAATGGAATCATGATATTACTAACTACGTTAGAAAAGAGGTTAGCTTGCTTTAACAATAAGCTTCTTCCCCCTTATAACCAATAGTCTAGGCACAATAGAAACAGTAGTACATGTACAAATATGTCTATCTGTATGTTGTACTGTGTCGAGTAGTGATGTACTTGTTCATGTTCTCCCATTAATGTTTTTATGTTCATATACAATCATGTTCTGGTTATTGTCTTGTGTGATACAATCTTAAATATAATTATAATTATTTTTTATTATAATTTGGGAATAACGTATACAGTGGAACCTCCGAATAATGAAACTTTTGGGACCAATAAATTACTTCATTACGCATAGGTTTTCCTTAAAGAGAGGTTGCTTAAGCATTGTTTCACTGGCCAAAGGGACCTCTAAATCTTTTCATTATACAGAGGTTTTCATTAAAGGGAGTTTTCATTATCGCAGGTTCCACTGTACATTTCTATCAAAGTTCACCAATTTTTTATCATATATAAAACACCCACCCCTGATGATGTCTAATTATTATAACAATTTATTCCATATAACTAGAGTCAGTACTGGATATAGTCCAACATTGGGTAGTCAGTCAGATGATTCTCGGATAGCCTGGGACAGGGCTATTGAGCGTGCTCTAACCTCAATTTGTCCAAGGATAAAGGAGTTCCATAACTTACTTACCAGAAGTCCATCGGTAAGGGAGGAAAAAAAGGGAGATTTTATACATTTGAATCAGCTGTTGTTGAAATCTATGTAACGGATAAAAATAATTGATTTTGCAGTTACTTTTAGTAAACATATTCTTGTGATAGTAAAAATTTAGAGTTTGTATTTTTTTTTTTAATTATATAGCATATATGTAACTTGTTGTAGGCATTTTAAAGGGTTTTTTTTTAAATTCAAATTAAATTTACCATGGTGATCAGTTATTGTTGCAATTTTATAACACTAAAACCCCCAAAAGGTTTAATTGCGCAAGTTTTCTTTTTTTCAAAGTCACTGGCATCAATCATCTTGATTTATGCAAGTGATGGGAACTGCATTTCAATGTGTGGATCTGAGTATTACTAGTTTATGGTAATCATTGCTTGCATTGCGTGATTAGGGTTCGCACTTTAATGCACTAGTATATACTGTACACATAATTTAATGTTGCTGTAGACTCCATTATGTCGTAATCATTACCATCCCTCTCTTTCTCTCTCCTTTAGTGTGAACCTGTATCGTTCACAGTGTGTCAACTCAACCCTCCACTGGGTAACATGAGGTTAAGGGTTGTCCAGTTATTCTCAACTCTATTGCAGTCACAAGATCCTAGAATTCACAAAGAAATCATACAACATAGGACGTGCTCTGTATTACTGGTGATTAGGGGGCGTGGCATACATGTTATGGGCTTGGTGGTTTTATTGCATGTACTAATGGCTATGTGTGCTGTATCAGTAGTGTGTTGTGTTGTGTTGTTACTGTATGTTATCTGTTTAATTGTATAGGATTTATTTTTCCAATTTCCGTGGAATAACTTTTTGCATACGTATGTTGAGGCAAGCATAACAGCTGCATTGTCTAGCACCTCCTCCGTTTCCATGGAAACCAACGATGATACTGGCCAATCAGACGACTCTGTTACCTTAAGACAACACGTTAGTAGTATTAGCTATTATATTGAAGTAAAGGAACTTGAATATCACTCTTCCTTTTTTTTTTTCCTTATAGCTTTTGAAAGACTGTATGTTAGTTCAAAGGTTATTAGACGGAGCTAGCTTTAATGATGAACAAATGTAAGTTGTTTGATGGTTCTTGAAATGCTTTTAATGTATTTTGTTGGCCAATAGGAACCAGGATAGAGGCTGTCGTCAAGGTTACATGGGTCACCTGATCAGACTGGCCAATCAAATTGCGGGAAATCCACAGCTGATTGGGTTAAACCCGGGCTCTCTTACCCGCCATAATATAAGTACTAAAGCTGCAGAGGACAGTAAACTACAGGAAGAACTCGACGAAGATACCTTTAAGAAATGGGACGAGTTTATGAATGGACAGGTCACTGACATGAACAAGAAGAACAGCACTAACCTGGTTAGAATGGGGCAAGAGATAATTATTAATAACTTTTAATAATTTAACCCGTTTGATTGTAAAAAGTTTATTTACCCTTCCTTTTCATGTTTACACACGTACACACATACAGGGTGGGAACAGACCTATGAACTCCAGTATAGAAGACAGTGATGAGGAGTTCGATCCACTCAACATGGCTCCTGATAATGAAATGGAGAAGGTACAAATTGTATAGTCCATTTCTTTATTGTTTTCACCTTTCTTCCTTTCTCTCTCTCTGTCAGTCGTTTCAGCAATATCAGGAGATTCATTTCACCAATCAGTTTATGGATGATTTTGGTGTGAATGATGACCTTGACCCGGCAGCCATCCCCTATTCCACAGCCTATACCAATATAACGGCCATCAGCTGTCTAATGCAGGCGGATGAGGACCACACTCAGGCAATGGCGGGATTTGAAGCCGCCTGCCAGGAGAAAATAAACCAGTTCGATGACGAGTCAGAAAGTGATGAAGATGTAAGGAAATATCTCCAATCAGTATTCTGTGCCCAGCATGGTATCTGAGGTGGTTAAATTCTATTAAATAGGCATTTTAAGTGCTTTCTGTAGTAATTTAAGTGGTAGAATAGCTCCACTGGTGGTAAACTTGATTTTGTTGATGGTTAGGGCCAACTACTATGGGCAGAACACTCTCAGGGTGTCCTACACTATTGATTATTCTTCCTATTATACATATTTTACAGGAGTCTAGTACTTGGGTAGAGAAGGAACTGTCCCTGGCGTCTCCCGGGGATCTCCACAGTAGCGGAGAGGATGATGAGAGTGTGGGTAATATATCAAAGAGAAGGATACAAGCTCATCCCAGTGGTTCAAGTGATGATGATGACTTCATTAGTCTTACCAGCCAGGGAGGGAGAATAGAACCATTGATTATCGAAGAAAACAAGACCACTAACGGATCGGATGATTTAGGTAAGGCCTTATGGTCAAAGGCCAATTCATAAAGCTGCACCAGTTTTATAACCAGAAGTCGATTTTGCAGCACAAGAGTTGAACCAACATTATTATTATTATTAATACCCCCCCCCCCCATACCTTACATGTGACATGTACATAATTTTATATTATGTATCGTATTACCTTATTAGGAATGGTATGGAGTTCAGAGTTCACCACTGACGAAGACCTGTCGGGAGTACGACCCATTGATACAGGGGGCGGGGCCCTCAACTGGGGGAAGGAACCATCTTCCACCAATAGTTCTGCAGGCCCTGATTCCAGCGGAGGGAACTGGGCCAACTTTACGAATTTCACTAACCAACCGTACGTAGAAACCAATCATTAAATTATTTTTAAATCTTTATAATTTTAATGTTACATATAATTTATATATGCATATAAATATCTTTAGTCATATTGTTCTGATTTTCACAGGACTACGACTGTTATTAATGTACCTGTTGTCGCGACTACATATGTATCGGTAACCGAGGGTGATACCACTAACGAAGGTGGGAGTGGTCCCTATGGCCGATTATCCAGTGACAGTAGTGATGAAATAGTGATGGATGAAAATCTATTGGAAATGGACGGAGATCATAGTTACGATAACGAAGGGGGCGGAGCCGGGAGTACCTCGGATTCAAGTGATGAAACCAACTCTTCAGACGAAGACAAGTAATAGAGAATGGAGGAAAGGGGGAGGGGCAAGGGAGAAAAGGGGGGAGAGGCAGGGGACAGTAATATTTTGACTGTAAATGGAAGCTACATGTACATGTATTACAATTTATTTTTGCATTGTTTAGGTCCGGTGGTTATGATGTAGCAGCTAGTCATGGTGACTCAGGTAACCCTCTCCTTCCCCCTGATTCCCCCGGCAGCAATCCCTCATCACAATGCAATGCTGATGAAGTCATCAGTGATGATGGGGGTGTGGCTACCACCGAAAATATCACTGAATTAACTGAAAACTACAGGTAATAATGAACAAACAAACAAACAATTGGTGGTAGCTTGATTAACAATGTTACGCTAATCAAATATGTAAAATACATGAATGATTCGACCTTTTGACCTTTGAGTACTATTTACATTAGAAAAATGTATTTCCAGACTTAGTAGTGTTGCACATATCTGTACATTTCTGTATTAGTACAGTATTACTGCACCTTAGCATTCCATTGTTTTATTGTGTTAGGTTTTTATCTAGTAAAAAAATGCTATCAGATGAAACCAACGCACAAACAGAGCTGCCATCTTCCACGGAAGACAGCAAAGAAAGGTTGGCTTAATTGACTTAACACTCAAAATCTCGAGTTGTGAAAAACTTTTTTCTTGTGAATTTATTATATAGATTAGAAGATAAAACTGTTGAAGATGGGGAAACCTCCCAATCATCTTAGCCAATTAGTTTGATTATAGGGACATACAGAAACACCACCCATTGTGCGTTACTATGACAACAATTCACTAGCATTATTATATTATTATTATTATATTATTGGATATAATATTATTAATTGAATATTAGCTTTAAGATTGACAACAAAAAAAAAGATTTTTTTTCGATTTTTCGTCTTGTGTTTTTTTTATTATTAAACCATTTTTCATTAAAAAATTATACTTTTCCTAACAATATCTCTCATTCAATTTCCCAAGCTTTTCTCATTTTTCCATTTTTTTTGCCTCATACCATATCTTTAGCACGTCCCTTTCGTTTGGATTTCACAGTGTATCTGACTTTAAGTAATTATCTTTATTTTCTATGTATAATTAACTGAAATAATTTTAGTAGTTTTTGTCAATTTTTTTTTGTGTATAACTATTAATAAAGTATAATGTTAATCACGTACACTAACTGTATGGCATCTACATAGTATTACAATAATGAAACGTTTTGTATTGTAGTGCTGTTTAATTTGGAATTTCTTGGTAAAATTTGTCCTCTAACTCGCTGCCTACAGGATTAGGTCCTTTAATGTCTGCCATGTCTGTGTACACGTACTCTGTGTTGGCACATGATGGCTTCAACTCTTCATTGGATGACCTATTATAAATTATAATGCTTACTTATTGCATAATTTTATATACTTTAAACAGATTATGTTTTTTTTTGCCATGTAAGACAATATGGCAACCGATATGGAGCTTGATTGATATTAAAATTATTAATTCTGATGTGCCATATTGTATACATGCATAGCCCATACGTACTTGACTTGTGATGAAGTTGGCTGGGCTGACAGTCCTGCTGTACTCTTGTTACCTCTAACGTCTACCATATCTGTGTACACATACTCTGTGTTGGCACATGACGGCTTCAACTCTTCATTGGATGGCCTATTGTAATTATAATGCTTACTTATTGC
>JAYJLX010115867.1:0-20280 GCA_036873525.1 Chalinula nematifera
ATGGAGTTTAATGATATGCACGAAGTGCGCACGTGAGCTTTTATGATTGTGAATGACGCATGTCCAACCTCCTCTGCCAAAAGGCCAAGTGGGTGTCCGTCCACACATGACACACCCTTCTCTCACAAATTGGTCAGCCAAATGCAATCTGGTTCGGGTACAGTATACAGTGTCTGTACTAGTCTGTGTGTGTGTGTGTTTACCATTACCAGGTATTAGAAGCCTAATAATTGGGCTATCCAATTCATCAAACATCTTCTTCACCTCTACATTGAAATCTTTTCGTATCCTGAACGAATGGCCCAGAAACGGTAGAGTACCTTTCGGGGAATACGGAATGGCGGAGAATGGTTTTGTCGTTGAACAGCTTCTAATCGATAACTCAGAGAACGGGGAGAAAATTTTAGTGAAAGCATAAAACGTACGAGAATGCATAATAGCTTTCCAGCCAGCTCACTAGACTGAGCTCTGATCTTTCTTCTGCTGACGTGCTGAGCTTGCAGTTTGACGACGGAACACGCCTACTATATCATGGGAGTTCGAGTCATGTGAGTGTAGAAGAATGTTTAAAAAAAAAAAAAGCGTCCCGGCTAGTCTATACCTCCTAAGGGCTGAGGATCAGTCAAGCTGGTGGAGCAGCACCAACGAACTCTTCAACACTCTCCAAGTCCAGTATAATGCAGAGATTGTCTAGATCTACTACAGTTAAAACAGCTCAGTTGCGGAAAGAATTATTAGCGTATTGTTTTTCAAGAAGCTATGCTGTGGGCAGTTCACTTAAAACTAGTGAAGAACCACCAACCTCCTCGTCGAAGCGGCCTTTTTCGGCAATCCCTTCACCTAAAGGAGCCGTACCGTTGATGGGCCATTACCACAGAATTAAAGGCAAGTCCTTCAACAGCGTGGTAAAGGATGTTTCAAGAGATTGATGGACCGATTTTCAAGATAAAACTATTTGGTATGCTTGTATATATATCACTAATAATGTCTAGTGGCCATGCATGGCCGGTTGAGTTTAGTCTGGACCTCAATTTAATATTTACATGAGGGTATTGAGTGTAGTCTCACGTACCAGCCCCGCCTATTCCTTTGGGGAGCGCGCGGAGGGTGTGGTATACTGATTAACATCAGTCGTTTTTTGTTCTAAATTAGCAATATAGTTAATAATCATGAATCTTCTGAAATTTTTAGTAAGGGGCATGATGTATGTAGAATATCGTGGAAAAAAATGGACTCTTTATCAAAGAGGTGCTGGTTTTTAAAAATTAGTGAGCCAGCTAAATGGTATTGCACATATACATGCGGATCAAAAAATTTAAAGCCTAGTTCACAGTATGACACTAGTGGGGGACATTCCATTGACACTGGAATAGAATCCTAGTTTACTCCAATGTAATGTAAACGTTACGTTGCATCAAAAAGGTTAAATCACCCACGCAACATCATGCTATAGCGTCGTATTGGGAACTATATTTATAGGCTTTAAACATGATGTTTGGCTTGAACATATACCAGACCCTTCTGCGGTAGTATAGGAGGATCAAGTTGGCTATGTGAAACTATAGGTATATCTAGCTATGAATATGTCTTGCTGCTTGCATGTATTAAGAATATGTACAGGCAAAGTAGGGCCAGCATGAACACACCCGCTTTCAAAAATGCAAACTAAAGATTTGTCAACAAAAGTACGTATACATGCATGTGCAGTGCATGCATGTAATGTTTTACAATCGGGAATGCTTCTTACCTTATTATGGTTTCGTGTTGCTTGCTCCCTGGTCGTTCAGCAAATTGTGCAAGTATCACTATATTGCTTGCATGAGGGTCTACTCGCTCTATACATTCTTATCCAACAAGTAGGGGTCAGCTATGCCCTTACGCGAATTATTTTGTACTTATGTGCAATGATGAGGTTGTAAATTATGTAGAATCCCTTTTACTTGGTGGTTGCTAAATTTATAGCCCATGCATGCATGCAAATGCTTGATCAGTTTATTACACTTTAGAAATAAATTCATCCCTGCCGTGGCTTCGTTACCCAAACTCCTTGTTTACAAAGAAGGGTTTGGTTTCACATGTTCCAAAGCTTTTACTTGCATGGCCAACGATATTAGTGCTAAGTCAGTCCCAACCAGATTGTAGCAGATGTAAAACATGCACATCTTGCAAAATAAGACGGAGACTTTGCAAGAGTTTATGTGCCACCATTTTATTGGGGACATGCAATACAGAAAACTGTAAAGTGACACCACATAGTGCATTACTTATAGTAAAAATATCACATAATGGGAGGTGGGAAAATCAACAAATGCTTGAAGTTGATCATAATTAATTAAAATTTATTATGATTCATTGCATTATCATATGACACACCCTATACACTCCTTTGTTGCAGAGTTGTATTACATGTCCTCAGACTATTCTTTAGTATCTGATGGTTCACAAAATGACATTTTACCAAGATGTTATGCTTAAGATAAAAGGCTTCAAGTGATGGTACCAGCTTTTGCATATTCGAAACTGAATTCAAAGCCCAGAGTCCCCAGACTATAAACTCTACAATATATAATTGGTAATAAATGTACATGTAGCTAGCTATATTATTGTAGCTATTATGACGTATGATTTGTAATGTCAAATGCTTCGATCATAAAGCAAGTGTTACCTATATAACATCCAATATTATTATGCATATACAGTGCTTGATTTAGAGATAGAGAGGGGTGGGAGAAGGGGGTGGTGGAAACTAGGATTTTTCTACCTACCTAACCCCACCCTACCATTCATGCTCATTGTCGCACCATTGTAATATATCACAAATATATGTAAATCCAGCACAGTTCAATGTTTCCCTCAGTCTTCCCACCCTTCCCCCCCACAAAAAAAAATATTTATATGAAAGCCTGGTACCAGTACAGCAAAAGTTCTATTATCAATGCAATTCCAGTGATATTGTGCATGTACATTAGGTACTACATATGTCATCACTAATGATCCAGTTGGAGCCAAGAATATTCACTCAGCTGAAGGACAGTATCCAAGGAGAACTGGAGAGGAGAATGTTCAATTGGCTTTTAAACAACAAAAAGAAGAAGCTCCTTTTGTATTTCAGTATGTTAGTAATTTTTGTACATAATGAGTGTTTTTCGTATCAATTATCATGTCAACAGAACTGGTCCACAATGGAGGGAATCTCGAAGTCAGGTTGGGAAGCAAGCAGCGCCTGCCAATGTTTATGGGTACATCCCAGGGTTCAACAGGGCTACAGACAGGTTAATCAGAAATATAAAGGAGATGCAGGACAGTAATGGATACATAATGGAAATGCAAGATCTGATTGCATACTGGATTATGGAAGGTATATGTTATCACTGCTATTTTATAGTATAAATTTATTATATCTACTAACACTTGATTACAATAATTAGCTGGTATGTGGTTTAGCCTGGGTGCTGAGTTGGATGCTGCTAAATGTCCTGAAGATCGAGCTGAGATAAAACGTTTAAAGCAAGCACTGGAAAAAACCCTCACAGCAGTCACTAAGCTGCAATATGGGCTTCCATTGCACAAGATATTGCGACTCAACCCTATAAAGATGTTCAGAATGGCTTCAATATAACTTATGAGGTTGGATCGAAATATGCTGACCGACACATGGAGCGTATTATGGCCAGTGTAACTGAGGAGGCTGAAAAAAGTTATGGGCAGAGCCTATTAGAGCAATGGCTGATCCTAGGAAAGATGAGCAAGAAAGAAGCCATTCGTAATGCTTCTTTAATGTTAGCTGCAGGATTAGATGTGGTTAGTGTATTACATTTAAGTGCTATGATATAAATTTATCATTGACACTTTCTTTTAAAGACAGCTGCTGTGACTGGGTTTATGCTACACGAACTATCCAAGCACAAACAAGTCCAGGATAAGTTGTATGATCAGGTAACTGGTGTTCTTGGTAAAGATGGAGAACCCGACACTGACACATTACAGAAGATACCTTACCTCATGAATATTGTTAAAGAGTCTCACAGGTACATAATTTCTATGATATTTCAAAACTCTATAATTTGAGCAGGATATCTAATCATCGCATAGTTTGACCACCAGATATATCGGCTATTTATACGATATAACAATATTATTGTTTTAATAGGATTTATTCAGTTATTCCAGCTCATGCTAGAAATATTCCAAAGGATGCTGTGATAAATGGTTACAATGTGCCAGCTGGGGTTAGTGTCTGTAGCATAGCTATATATATAACAATTAAGGGCCCTGCCCAGATATTAGCTACATGTATATCAAGTAAAAGAATTTTTATTGATAGAATTTACAGCACAATAGAGACTTTATAGCAGATTTCATAGTTATCATGTTTTAGGATATCACATGCAAGAGGGGAAGAATTGGGGCAGTTTAATTTAACTTCTAGCCCAGACATCCTCCATTCAAAAAAATATCAATAATTAATCAACCATACCTACTGTTAATGTTTACTTAGCTTTATGGTTGCAGTGCGCAAGCCAATGGACCTATAGGTATCATATTAGGTTTAGTTATGCCACTGGTTATGGTTTGTGCCACAATACATATGCAACTGTTTTAATCACCTAACCTACTAGAGCATGTGCTTGTATATAACAGTTCTGAATTTCATTTTACAGACCGTTGTTATGTACAATATGTTTGCATCTGGTAAGGACTCTAATCTATTCAATGAGCCTGATAAGTTTAATCCGGATCGTTGGTCTACTGATGATATCAGTCCTTATACTACTACACCATTTGGAGTGGGACCACGGAGTTGCTGGGGTATGGTTAATAATAATGAATCTAGTTGTAATAATTATGGTATTGGCTCTGTATAGGACGAAGATTTGCGGAATTAGAATTAAAGATTCTTCTTATTAAGGTGTGTATGCTTTTTATCATAATATTAATAGTGATCGTATGTACATGTATAAAACTGAAAGTGTATCTATTAAAGGTACTAATCAGTTTTTAGTTTAATTACATGCTTAATTGTTTTTATAACATTACTACGTATATATATAGTTGTCACAAAACTTCATCATGGAGTCAGGTCATGGCGAGGGTTATCAAATGCCATTCAATGATGGAACCATTCTTCGGCCTTCTATTCCAATATGTATAAAATTTATTCCTTGCTGATTCATATAATTCATTTATTATAATTAATAGGTTCTTTAAAGGTTTTTAAAAGTATTATTATATGCCATTTTTTTTTTTATTCATATACTGCTTTTTTTATAATTTCCTAGTTGCTGATAGTATTATATTCAGTGTTGAGACGAATATTATTTATGAAGTGCATGTGAGCCGGTAGTATTGTTCATTAACGAACTAACTTAAGACTAAAACTATCATTGATTAAAAAAACATTAATAATTTAATATAATAATATTATAAAATACAAAAATATCTGCATAAATTAATCAAGTATGCAGTAAAGCTTGTAAGGTTGAATATATGATCGCTTGAGAAACTTTGCTCTCAATGGATTGGCAGGTCAAAAGAAACCATTGTCAACTAATGGTATCATTGTCACACTCCATTGAGATAACTATTACACAATAAAAAAAATAATTAATATCCCTTCCCCTCTAATAATTATCGCTTTCACCATGAATATTATTACCTTTTCATTAAGTTCATGGAAAATATATGATACCCACCCACGCACCACTGGGCCATTTTTTCGGGCACAATTCGGTTACACAAATAAGAGCAAAAAAAAAGTTTGCTGTCAGATAAGTTAGTTGGTTTTTCTTTTATAAGCTACATATTACCTTATCATGCCCTCAGAGCATCTGCATGCTTGATTTTCATGAACTTTTAAAATGAAACAATTATTGCTCGATTCCGTTTCTCCTACTCTTTTTCCACAAAAATTTTCCCTACAATAATGGTGGTATGTAGGCAGATATATCTGCCTACATACCGTATAATTACAACAAAACAATACTTTTCTTGTATAGAAGAATGGCTGGAAAGGGGTCTATTTGTTACAAAGGTAGACTAAACCACATAGATATTATGGCTATGATTACCTTTGTAAGGAGAAGTTTCATTTCGATCTCAGCAAATCTGCCTATATATTCAGTAATGAACTGAGTATTGACAATTCACATACATTCGTTTTATTATTATACACATGTAAACACATAGAATGGTTAAGGATTGTTACTGATACACCATGCTGGCTCATGCATGGTTGCCATACTTGAAGACGTAGACGATGGTTTCTTGAAGAACCACCATAGTGAATATACAGTAATTAAGGCTTTGAAGTGAGAGTTAAATCAATCAACTTCCCCTTGATCTGCTTCATTAGCATGCTAAAAGCCAGGGAGGTGCGACAAGCTCATGTGATCCAGTTTTATTGTTCGGGAAAATGGAGTCCAAATCCCATGATGAAGAGTAGGGTATATGGTAGCTTGTTTTCTTGCTTATTTCTGGTGATTTTGGTGCAATTGGTAAAATACCGCTGGGTTTGCTAGGGTACAGACCATCCACCTGACAAATGATCCCCATCGATCCCAGCATCATTAATTTCATATTTTGTTAAACACTTTTCTCGCTTCCAAAGAAGAACTCAAGCTCAAAATCAGAATACTATGGCAATCAGCATGCATGGTAAGCAATCATACCAAAGTGTTAAAATGCCGTCAAAAGCTGCTGGTATTGAAATCGAAGTATTGCTAGCACATGTTGGAATGTCAGGAATGCAATTAGCATCGGCCTTGTCGTACCTCCTCTGGCTAAAAGCTTTTCAGCATCTTAGCTGAAAAAATTAATTGTTTATGGCTTCTAAACTTTATAGAAGTTTTTGCACGTACATGTACATTACGTTTACGACCCAAAGTCAAAATTATAGCAAGCACAAATGATCGACATTGATGCTACAACAGGTTTCGGTTCTAATCTAATGTCAAAATTTACATTGATTTCCAGTTCTCTATACAAATGCTATACTGTAAATTAACCTTGTACATAGCATTAATAGGCTTGTGATGTGATTCAAACAAGTTAGAAAATGACTTTACTCATTACATATCTGATATACACAAAAAAGTGACGTTCGTAATTCCTCACACTCCATCCTTATGACTACTATCATACTCGTGTGTATCTGATGGCCCTAGTGATCATGTTTCAACTATATGCATACCCCAGCAACTCCCTAGCGTAAGCACAAACGTTATCAGTAGACCAACGATCAGGATTAAACTTATGTGGCTCTTTAAATATTTTCTCATTCTTTACAGCAGACTGTGCAATACTGAAGTCTATATCAGTCACAAAAAAATGGATGATCTAGACATACCCCAGCTGGAATTGAATATCCAATCATAGTTGTGTCCTCTGGTACCTTCCTCAAGATCAGTATAGTAACTGGGCTCCTTTCAGTAGTGACCGTTGAGACTCCCTAATGGTATTCGTGAGGTAACGCATCTTCTTTTGACCTTTCACAAAGTGGCATTGCGCCTTGGTAACAGTTGAATCATTGAAAACCACCATTTTAGACCCTACAGCAAAATATATTATTTCAAATTACCCTTTCAGCTATTTTATAAAAAAAAAATACAATAATAATATAGATCTAATCTGTCTATAGCCACACCCTTTGCATACAAGGAATTGTGTACACGCACACATATACTGTATATGCTCTGTCTATAGCCACACCCTTTGCATACAAGAAAGGGTGTACACGCACACATATACTGTATATGCTCTGTCTATAGCCACACCCTTTGCATACAAGGAAGGATGTACATGCACAAATATACTATATATGCTCTGCAACTTTCGCTGTACCAAGTCATAATGAACATTGGACCAGATCATACGTATGTACAGTAAAGTGGGAAGATTTGGCTACACAAGAGCATTGTTCTGTTACAAATTGCTTTTGTCCAGGATTTTTTTTTCCTAAGGCAAATAAGGCAAATTAGCTGTGTCCATCAGCCATATTGGAAGAAAACCGTGGCCAATTGTTCAGAGTAGAGCTAATACCGAACATGCAGACTAGTACTATTGGCTGCCATTACGTACCAGGTGTTAGAATCCTGATCGATTATTGGGCTGTTGACTTCCTTAACTCATACCTGCCACAAATATAATTTATAATTTGGCAGTTTTGCATATGATCAACTATACAAGTTTTTGCAGTCATTTGGATTTAGTGTTAAAGACAGTGCTAAAAAGTGTTGATGGCCTAAAAAATTATTTGTCTCACAATAGCTAGTACCCAAATGTTTTTAAAAAATATACAATGGAACCTCTGTTTAGTGGACACCTAGGGGACAGAGCATTTCGTCCATTAAATGGAGGTGTCCTTCACACAGAGGTTGTAATGTACAGGAAACTCTCATTTGGGGAAATAATAGGTGCATGTAATATAGGTGCATGTCCTTTATTTTATAGAGGTGTCCTTTACAGTGAGTGTCTGTTGAAGAGAGGTTTAACTGTACATGTCTTATGAGACAATCTGGCAGTTGTCAGTTAAAGCTATATAAGTTAAAATGACCTTGATTAGCAAAATTTATATTCAAATTAAAAAAAATAGCTGCAATTAAAGTCAGCAAGACAAAACAATTAATTATTCATCATAATTACATGAACAATTATACAGCATCAATGATTTATAATTATATCGGCATAAAATGAGGTGATCTTAATCTATAATTATGTTCGCTTGATAAACTTCACTCTCAATGGATTAGCTGGCCGTGAGAGACCATCTTCAACAACAGGTACTGGAACACCAGCAGGATCATCGCACTCCATTATGAAATATTGAGATATCTATTATTATGATATGCAATAATTATTACTTCCTTAATCTTAATAAACTATGATGAGACTATACTGCATGAACCTTTGCAAGAAGAACTTTCATTTCAATCTCAGCAAATCTTCGACCTATTTGAATTAGTAATTAAAAAATTATAAAGCACTGAGCAGCATACATGTACATGATAAATAATATAGTAAATCAATAACTAATTTCAATCGAGGGAATATAATGCACCACATAGCTAATCAGTTGACTATAGCTACCATGATCATGTAGAAGACTACTTAGCAGGTAAACCCACTCAGTAAAAGTTTTTTCAGTATATACCAACGAAACCACAAAGAACAACAACAAAAAGAA
The DNA here is from genome assembly GCA_036873525.1 of Chalinula nematifera. Classification (NCBI taxonomy): domain Eukaryota; kingdom Metazoa; phylum Porifera; class Demospongiae; order Haplosclerida; family Chalinidae; genus Chalinula; species Chalinula nematifera. The sequence continues at coordinate 9,182 of JAYJLX010115867.1, forward strand.
AACATGACCAGTACCCCAGCAACTCCGTGGTCCCACTCCAAATGGTATATTAGCATAAGGATTGATATCATCAGTAGACCAACGATCAGGATTAAACTTATTGGGCTCTTTGAATATCTTCTCATCTGTTACTGAGGACAACATACTGTATATCACATTAGTCTACATAAGGAATATTATAATCATTATGCTTTTATGCCAATTTGATCAGTATAATACTGACCCCAGATGGAATCGAGTATCCAAGTATACTTGTCTCTCCTGCTATTTTTCTAGCAAACGCTAAAATGACCGGGTTTACTCTACAAAATTTAGATGAAAATTTTCCCTTAAAACTGAGTAGAGAAAGTACGAATAAGGAAGCACAGATCCCAAACAAAAGTAACGGAACAAGTAGGGATGTGAGGGAGCAAGAAAGGCAAGAACATTGATGACTATACTATCCTATACTGTGCATTGTATTATTACAAAAATTTGCATTGGACAAAAGTTTTATAGTCATATTGTCCTTGCTCCCTCATACCAACCCTGCTTCTTTCATTACTTTCGCTGAGTTACGGGGTACTGTGCTTCCCTTTTTTGGTTATTAATTTTCGTTTGGGGTAAATTGATAGGGAAGCCAATACAGCCGGCACACAACTCTCCAATATTTACTGCTGATTTCATTGAATGCAGAGACAGAAACGAGGAAAAAATATACTCCTCTGCCTGCGATGAAAGCAGGGCCTTTTATATGTTTCAATAAATGATTTAATGGGTAATAAAAAGAACAAGTTTCGCCAATGTCTCACCAGTCAGCTTTGTCTCTCAGTGCAACTGGGAGGAACATTATGGCACCATTATAAAACGTTTGCCATCATCATGCATGAGATTCCACGCATTCTGTGTTTAAAAGGATCTTGTATTAACTGCAAGATCTATTGACGTTTCTGACAGTCCCGCTCTCTCCTAAACTAAATTAACCATTTTATTGTTACTACTGTGACATTTTAGCCAATTTGTTTCAGTCCTTTTATTATTATTAATCATTGCATTGTTCATCATTCATTGTTGACATATTTACCATATAGTCTAATTACCCTCATGCACCACATAAAGGGTGTGAGGGTATATACTAGCTGGTCAAATTGTTTTAAGTATATCCCATCTTCTGGATTGCGTGCATGGTAAGTGGCTAAAAGTGTTTGAGCTTATTGGCTTGATACACTATAAGCTTTGAATGCATTATCTTGCTAGTTTTATAAAAATTCTGCGTATTTTTATTTGTCTATCAATTAGTGTCTCGGAACTTCTTTAACCCTTTGATTATACCGAGTTGTTTTCATTGGTTTAGTCAGCTTCTTCCTTTAACATGTTAAGTTGATAATTTCCTTGCGAAAAAAGCAAGATGTTGTAAAGAACATGCAGCAAGTAGTGAGGACTACACACAAGGGATTTACAGTTTACTGCTAGTTGGTGTGTCATTTAGCAACCTGTGCTCACTTTGAACGGATGATCAAGCGGCTAAATCTCTTTAAACTTTCTAAAAAAAGGAAGCCAACCATCATTAATACAAGTTACATTGCATTTCTTGTTTCAGTACACAATCTGATTTGTTAGCAAATTATTCAGTAAAACATATCTATGGCTTCTGAAAGTTTGGTACACTTTTCACTGCTTTCACTCCATAGGGTAGTGTATGTAAACAAAAGATGAAGAAATAGTTTATTTGCTGAAATAGCTTTTGTTTGTTAGCTTTGGATGTTAAAAAAGAGCACACGATTTTGTCCTTGAGTGGTAATGTTTTGTTGAATTGGTGCATGGAAAGAAAGAAAAAAAAGAAACAAAAATGATGGCTTTTTTTCAGGGATTCTTGAATCTGTAATAGTTAACATTATGCCAGATGTATATAAAGATGCATTCTAGAGCAGTTTTTAGTTTAAATTACTAAAGTCAGATTTTGCAGTTGAGCTTGTTTTAAGGTCACTACTGAGTTTTGGAACAATCAACCCCTGCCCCCCCCCCCCCCCCTCCCAAAAAAAAACAGCCTCATTCCAGCTATGAAAGTTGCTGGTACATATTATCACATTTCTAATAATAAACACAATCTGCTGACCTTTGTGATTCCTTAATGACATTCATGAGGTAAGGTATCTTCTGTAATGTGTCGATATCGGGTTCTCCATCTTTACCAAGGATACCAGTCACTTGATTATATAACTTATCCTGGACTTGTTGGTGTTTAGATAGTTCGTATAGTAGGAAAGCTACCACATTACTTGTCTATTGTGCACAGAGTCCTTTTAACAAGAAGCATGCATAATACAGTGGCTATGTTACACGTAATTTACATGAAATTATAATTCTGGAATGATCCCTAGGTTACATGCAGTCATTGAAGCCAATAAGCAAAGTTGAGGCCAATAAGTAAAGTTCTACTCCAAGATGGCCACACTATAGTGCTCAAAATTATATATACGTACACATCAGCAGGTATGCATACTATGTACCTCCTGAACGGTATGGTATAGCCACCTTTAAATACAACATGCTTATTGGCTGAGTAAATTGAATAAATATATTCCAGCTGTTTCGTTTGTGTACACATGCAGCAGCTGTTTATGAGGTATACAATAAAACGTATTTTACTTCAAACCCACTATGACTCTGTGTCTACTAAATTTAGCAATTTTCAGTGAATCATGTAAGTTAATAAAATTACTGTATGTAATGAAGTCCATTTTGTTGACCTGAGCTCTTCAGTCATTTTTTTTCAAAGTTTGCACAGCAAACATCTACCATGATCCGAAGATTGAGGTGCATGTGTTATGCTCTATTCAGGTCATTGTAGATACACTAGTATACTGAGCAAACTTACTGTATCCAGTCCTGCAGCCATCATTCCACACGCATTATGAATTGCCTGCTCTTTAGTCTGCTTCCCTTCTATTAGCCACTGCTCCAATAAACTCTGACCACGGTATTTCTCCCCTTTACTGGAACTCTTCATGATACGGTTTAAGTGCATGTCAGCATATTCTCCAGCAATACCGTATAGATCATCCAAAGCTTTATTAGTCTTCCTCAAAGTCAGTGATGGCAGTAGTTTATAGAATGGCGCCATGTACGATATCTTTGTCAAAAATGAAATGAACTCCTTAAGAGAGTTTTGCAATCTTGCAGCTTGTGAATGATGTCCACTCCTAGCATCCAAGTCAATACCAAAACTGAACCAAGCTCCAACTAAAAATTAAAAAAATTTTACTGCTAAAACAACCTGCACTGATGGCTGTACAGTTAATACATATATACATATATAGTGATTATAGCATTCAAAAAGACGTGACCAGACAAACTCCTTTAATGACATTCTAGATTACTAACATAATAATACTGTAAATTTGGAATTTTTTTCAGTATAAATATTCAGAAGGTTGACTATATGTCTATAAACTAAGTTACCTCTATTTTTTAGAACAAACTATGCAAACTAAATACAGCTACATGTATAATAGTTGCAAAGACTGTTTTATAGGGTTAGTATTCTGTAGCTACAAAAGAAAGTAGGCAGGATGTGTCACAGTAATTTGTTATCAGAGTATCGGTAAAAATGAGTGCTTTTAAAACACAGTATCTCCATAATAATGTATCACTTAGTAGTACTTTAACATAACCTAAAAACTGGTATACCTACCGTTATAGTATAAATCAGGTTAACCAAATAAAAATTAAAACTAGCAGTAATCTGCAAATCCCTCGTGTGCACTCTTCACTACTTGCTGTCCTTTACAACATCTTGCTTTTTGGCAAGAAAGAAGCTGACCAGAGCTGACTAGACCAAGTGAAAACAACTTGCCTAAACTTGGCAATCAAAGGGTTAAAAATACTAAAATAATTAACATGAAGAAGGGCGTGGCACCAAGCAACAATGCTGGACAGCTATAAACCATTGATTTTGCTTGAAACACAATGAAGCGATTTGACTAGCAGCATATGTTGCTATTGCGATCTCAGGTCGACAGTGCAGGTTACAGGTCTGAGCTCACACCAGGAAGCAAGATGCAGACTTGTATTAAAAAATCGCCATTTTGCCATACTGCAGAGGCCGTCGAACGAATTCTGGATTACTGATCAATAAACAAATAAAATTAATGTAAGACTTCAATAAAAGTAACTCAAAAATGAATTTAAAAGCTTAACCTATCGAGCCAACAAGGTCAAACACATTTTGCCACTTACCACACTATCCAAGAAACCGCAAAAGATGCCACAAGAACGATAGCAAACTAAAGACCACTGGCTAACTGCTTATGAAATACAGTACCTGACAGATGCAATTTGAAAAATAAACGCGTTTGTACGCAGCAACGTGTTTTATACTCATTTGAATATCATTTGTTTTGTTGACATGTTATTTTCAGCTGTAACAACTCCTTGCTAAAAACCTTTATTTACCTTCATAGTATACTTACAACAAGGAATTATGACAGCTGGATTGTAATACATTAATGAAAATTGCTTTGGTTTTACTACACACCCATTTATTTTAAAGTTGCATCTGTCAGGTACTGTATAAACCCAGAGGAGGTTGCTCACGCGTCATAATGACGCGTTTTAAATTAGCAAAAAATCCAATTAAGTCCTACCCGGTTCTACCCGGTTAAAAATTCCTGCTATTCTTCAACACAGCCAGAATTTTTAACCGGGTAGAAACCAACGTGTCATTATGACGCGTGAGCAACCTCCTCTGGTATAAACCATAGCAGCCTTTAAACTGTTCTGCACTGACCGTTAAAAGTGAAATTTTTTGCTAACTCACAAACAAACTCACAACTGACTAACATATCCCTCGCTATGGCTTTGCCAGTGCAAGGGATAAAAACTGGAAACCTGTCATATCCTAATACAACTGTATTGTCAACCAATATTAATGGAATAAAAAATAAGCAATTTCTTATTTTGTTTAAATAATGGCTGGAAATTTTTGGTTTCTTATAAGAAAGATTGTACATAATGCACTGTGTGCTCATGAAATGATTCAAGCTCAGATTAGTGTGAGCATCATTATTATTGTTTTATTGCTAAAAATCAATTTTTTGCAGTAGTAAAATGATTCATCAGGTTATTAGGTTAATAGCAGTTTATTGGATTACGTTAACCGGTTTTTGCTTTATGGCAAGTTCACAGCACTATCACTTACCTCTAGGAACAAATTACAACATAAACTGATCGCTTACCAGTCACAGACATCCCAAGAAAATGCCAGGGCTTTCGTAGGCCACTTCTTGGAACCATAATAAAATTGCGACTTTATTTTTGGAGCAAATCAGTCACTGACTGCATACTGGACCTTGGATTTTAGGTCATTAACAGTATGTATACTGAGATTACAGTGTATAAATTACGAGGACAAGGTCTTGTTATTGTTTAAGGTTTTAGGTGAGTAAAATTTTAGATAATTATGTCGTTACCTCAAAAAACATTAGCACATGTTTTCCACTGCCACCACAACTAACGTAACAATATTCATTGCATCATAACAATACTGTGTAGTGGGAAAATTTCGAGGGTGCAAAGTTTAAAATTTTTGAAAATACGACTCAGCAGAAAATTTCGAAGATACAGAATTTGAAATACCTTACAGACAAGCTCATATCCTTGATGGTCGGCCAGTTGAGTCACCGTGTGTATTGCCTGGAGCTTCTCTATACTCACTGGCATTACTGCCAAACCTGCTCCCTCGGTGTACAGAGTAGAACAAGGAAACCATGTTTGTGAGGAGAACTCGAATAAAATACAATAACTTTTGCAACAATTGTCAACCGTTCTGACGATTAAAGGTTTGCAACTCTGCTAGCTGTCATGCAAAGTAAAGCTTCCTAACTTGATTTACAGACTCTATAATACCTGTTCAGCATCTCTGCCATGTTTGGTAGCCATGACATTAACAAGCAGGAAGGAGCAATTGGTTTTTACTTCCGTTTTTTTTTTTTCAAAAGAAACTGCTTGTTTCGAAAATTAGCATGGTTTGAAAATTACCTGATATACGGTGTTGAATTTCATTGTAATTTTGCTACTTTGTGTAAGATTAAAGCCGTAAAGGAAATGCCTGAGCTTTCCATCCTTCGTGTATACTGGAGTTGATTCACAGAGCAGACTGTCTTTTTTTTTCCCAAAGTAAAAAAAAAAGTCAGTTAGAGTAGCCACAATAGTGATCAAGAAAATACGATATTTTCTTGTGATGCATACAATCTACAGTTTTATAACATATCTCATGCATGTATGATCTGACGGACATGTACCTTCCAAACTCCAGTACATGACTAGCTCTTGTATATTATCCACGTATCCATCGCTGTCCTGTGTCTCTTCAATATTCCGTATCATTCTATCAGTAGCTCTATTGAACCCTGGCACATACCCATACACATTGGCTGGAGCCAGTTGTTTACCAAGCATGCTACGACCTTCCCGCCATTCTGGACCATCACTAAATAACACAATAAGGCTTCATTATAAAAGTTGTTTAGAAAATTTAAGTACTAGTACATAATATACTTACTTAAATGTAAAGTTTGTTTCCTCATTTCTCTGTTTATAAAACCATTTCATTTCCTGCTCAGGCCCTCTGACAGGATACTGACCTTCAACAGAGCGCACTGCCTTAGGTGCTACTGTATCATTACAAACCACCATTTTAGACCCTATTATGTATAGATTGGAATAAACAATAACATGATAATGATACCAAACATGCAGTATAATTAATAAGGATATTCCCCAATGAAGCCCAACTTTAGAAAGTATAGCCAATATGGATGTAAACAGAAACATTTGTCCGTAGCGACTACTAATAATGACAGTACAATATGCTTTAGCGCTTGTTTGATAAAAATATGCATTTAAAAAAAGTTCGCGATACAATGAATAAAATAATGAAAGCAAATGCAACATATATAAGGTATTTAAACAAGATAAACCGCAACAAATTACAACTATAGAGCTTCAAAAGCAGCTAAATGTATGCTCAAGGTTTACCATACATCATACAAGCATAACAATGTATACTTCGATTTCTGGATTTAGACCAGACCCTTTACAAATATATATACATGTATGCAGAGCCCTTGAATATATATCTGGTCCTATGTTGTACTGTGTCTCTGGCCACTATTATATATATATATGTATTATATTTTCCGTCTTTTGCTTATTTCAGCCACTTTCCCGGTAAAAGCATGTGCTATTTTGCCATGAGTGAATCTGATTGAGACTTCACTATAGTGAAGTTTGTTGCAGCTCGCTGTATTGATGTTTTCCAGACCCTCCTTCAAGAGGGGCTGGCTAGCGAGACTAACTATCTCTACCTTTGTCTGTCATTTAATATTCAGTCAGTTGTTAAAGACTAAAGCAAGTAGAGAAACACTATACGTAGATTAGTCTACCTTACTTTACCATACCTGGTACTAAAACCCTGATAATTGGGCTGTCCACTTCCTCAAACATTTTATTCAGTTCTACATTGAAACCTTTCCGTAACCTCAACGCGTGACCCAGAATTGGTAGAGTACCTTTGGGGGAACACGGAATAGCAGAAAAAGGTTTTGTCGTTGAACAGCTTCTAGTCCATAACTCGGAAAGTGGAGGGAAACCTTTAGTGATACTGATAGGATAGAATGTACGACAATACATATTTCGAACGACGTAAATGTATTTTGAGTAAAGCACACCATACACTATGCAACTTTTGTTGCATGCAACTTGTAAATTTTCAAAGAACAATAGATTTTAATGATATTCATTAGATTTTAATTATATTCATTGGATTTTAATGATATTCATGGCCCATGCAACAAAAAAAGTTGCATAGTGTATGGTGTGCTTTAGATAACGCAGACTTGCAACCTCGCTTGCAACCCACAGAGATTTGTTGACAATGAAGACAATTTTAATTTTTAATGCCGACTCGTGCCGACTTGCTGACTTGCTGAGATGAGTCAGGTCATGGCAGGTCATGTCACGTCAGGTTCAATGTTCAATTTTTGACAAGCCACACCCACTCAAATTAACCTATTACCACACCCACTTAAAATGGCTTCCAAGAAGTAAAACCGTCGTAAAAAACAAGTGATGTCGTCTAGAAGAACTAGAAGCAATGGCTCGTCTAACCCCTCAAACCGTGAAACGTCACGAGCGGAGTCAGATAGAGAAACCATGACTAACTTGAGGAAGTTCGTTAAAGAAATGCAGCACAGTAAAGGTCGAGCTGTGGAGATGAGGCTGGCTGTACTGTGTGGGATAGCCGTTGGATTAAGTGTGTTCTACTCCCCAGCAGTGGCCGAGTCTGCAGCTGCTAAAGGAGTCATATTCTTTATCCTTAGTATGGGGCATGATTAGTACAGTTACTCCCAGCCATTTATATAATATATTTAATAATTATAATCATATATATATATAATTATAATGCTGGCGCCTAGACTATAGTAAATTTATTTTGTGAATTCAGGATTAAAAAAAATTTATCTGCATCTATCTGAGCTGCAAAGGTGCACAACCTTGCGATTTAAATAATTGCTTATAATGTAGTTAATTATTGATGTAATATTATTAGTCATAATCCACAAAATTTGTCGCAATATGGTACTGCAGTGGAACCTTTGTAATATAGAGGGAGACCTCTGAAATGAGGATATGTTAATTGGCCCTGTGTTATTCACATTAGAGAGGTTCCACTATAGAGAGGTTCCACTATACATTTGTATACTTATTTTCTGTTTCATTGTGTTATTTTGTCTTATTGTGAAATAGTTGGTGTACTGGTTATAGTACTCACCACATGGCTGGACTACTTCCCTTCAAAGATTGAAATGTTCCAACTCAGGTACTGTACATATACTGTATACTATGTACATTACATATTATAATTTGTTAATGTACAGGAGTGCCGGCGGTCAGGGTTTACCATTGTCCTGTCTCCTACCATCCATTGTGTGTGTTTCTCTCATATGCTTTGTTGCTGATAGACAACCAATGTTACTAGGTATAGTCACTCATAATAGCTTTTTCTTCCATTAAAAGACTCTATGATCTATTACCTCTATTCATCTCCCTTTCCTCTCTCCCTTCTACATGTATGCAGAGCCCTTGAATATATATCTGGTCCTATGTTGTACTGTGTCTCTGGCCACTATTATCCCTACCCTTATTTATACCGCTCCATACCCTAACTCAATCGTCCTCTACAACTTCCTTGTGATGTTTCTAATGTTAATCATTAATTCTGTACTTGAAAGTAAGTTTCAAGACCTTAGTATTTATTTATTTATTCTTTATTCCTTCTTTTGTCTTATTTTTCGTTCCTATTCCTCAATCCTATTCCTTCTCATGCCTATTCCTCAATCCTATTCCTTCTCATTCCTATTCCTTTTCACTTATCCTATTCCTTATTCTCATTTCTATTCCTCCTCATTCCTATTCCTCCTCATTCCTATATTCCCCTCAGTCCCATACCTTCCCCTTATAATACACTGTGTGTCGTACAGTGCTCTGGTTCCTTTCCTCCTCCATAATTTCCCGGAGTCGTTTACTCTCTGTGAGGCGTCTCTCGTTAGCCAGGGGATTGGTCTTGTGTTAACCGATACAGTACTGCAGATTACTAACATGGTTGTTACTCACATACACACATACATTCACCCACTCACAAAGTATAGTATGTATGGTAGTAGTGTTCAATGTTACCTTTTCCTTTTGTAGTTTGGTTTGTATAGTATTGAGACGGTTACTTTGGCTGGTAGAAGTGATGGGCTGTTATTTTTAGAGGTTTGTGTTAAAGTTAGAGTACCATTTGTTTGTGCTGCAATGGAACCTCTCTATTGGAGATACTCTTGGGCCTTTGATATGTCGTAATTTTAGCGTTGCTGCCCCGTTTTAATGCTAATTTAGTATGGAAATTCGGAAGACCTTGTCTGAAAACTCAGACTGTGTCCTCATTACTGAGGTGTTCCACATGTTTAAATAGCCTGATTATAGAACTTCCATTGTATTATATTGACTCCATTACATTTTTTTTCCCTATCAGACTGGATTGACTGGTTTTGTTGTGTGCTGTGTGCTGTTCTCTGTCTGTCTGTACAAGATAGCTGCAACAGAGTAATTGCCATTATGAATCCAGTGTTCTACCCATGGTGGTCGGCTGTAACCGCCTGAAAATCAAATTTACCACCTACGGAGCTATTTTACCACTTAAATTGCTATAAAAAAGCACTTAAAATGCTCATTTAATGATATTTTAGTTAAAATTTAACCACGTTAGATACCATGCTGGGCAGAACACTGGAATCCGATTCTATTTTTATATATTCCTTGCTCTTTACTGTAGAGACAAGTTCCATAACCATGTTTGGTCAGCCATTTTCCTGCAGCTATCCTTCCTTGTTGGTGTATTTGGAGTAATCCCCTCTCTTCATTCTCTATTGGATAGACCTCCGTTGGTATGGTTATTTGGTTTCATCTTTGGAAATTCTATCAGGGTAAGATAGCACAGATCGTTATTAAACCTCCACACTAACATAATGTGATACTGTAATGTCTGTACAAGATAGCTGCAACAGAGTATTCCGCCATTATGATTCCCATATAGGTTAGATAAATCCCATATAGGTTAGATGCTGTTTAAAAAGTTTCTATGTGCCTATAGAATCCCAAGGGAACAATATAGTAGCCGAGTGCAAAGCACGAGGTTACTAGGAATTCTATAGGCCATAGAAACTGGCATAAATAGTATTTAAGTGCTTTAATAACAATGAACCTCGAATTATGCGATTTCATTGGTCTGTTACAGTAGTGTATAATTTTTGATGTACATGTATATTATACATGTAGTTGTAGAATTATTAGTCAGGGTAATTTTTGTCAGTGATAGAAATGGTGAGAATTAAACATGATTGTTTTGTTGTTGTGTTCTATTTACTTGACTCTTAAATGCAATAAATGATGAAAATATTTCCTGAACTTGAAATATTACGAAAATAATTTTTTTTTCTTTGCAATAGACCGATTTCATAATGGTTAATTATAATTAGAATTATTACGGCCATGGGGCCAGCGCGTTAATTGGAATA
>JAYJLX010115978.1:0-20262 GCA_036873525.1 Chalinula nematifera
CAGGAAGAAAACATGGAGGACAAAGACGAGCCACCTCGGGAGGAAGATATTGTTCACATCCTACGATTCCAGCCCTCTGATCCTGAATGGGTAAGGAATATGACTATACCTTATGAACACCATTTAATTCGCTACATGTGTTGACTTATAATATAGGTTAAACAAGGAAATGAACCACTTCAACTCATTGTTACCTTTACTAAAGACTATCCTAAACAAGTGAGAGACCATTACACATGTTAAGCTGGTTGTTTTCATTATTTAACTCAACAAATTAATAATGTGAAATTCACTAACATGGCTTAAATGTTATACTTTATCCTTGCCTTTAATCTCTCTCCAGCCCTTCAGTGTCAAGGTGATTGATGATGTATCCATTACTAAGTCCGCAGTTCGAGCCATCAATGTCAGTCTGGACCAGCAAGTGAAACAGATGCATGGTGAGGCTGTCGTTCCATCTGGCCACGTTCCCATGTTTAGGAACCTGCTGAGCTGGTTTGACCAAAACGTAGTTGACATTTGTGACAAGGGTCACATCATGGTGAGCCCCTGATACATATACATGTATATATAATGATGTTTAACAGCTAAACTTGATAGTTATTAAGTATTCGTACATGTAGGATAGGGTATGTATGTACATATTTAGGGTAGAGTATGTATGTACATGTACTAGTATAGGTAGAGTATGTATGTGAATGCGTATGGTAGAAACCATAGGGTATATATGTACATGCATAGGGTAGGGTATGTATGCACATGTACTAGTATAGGTAGAGTATGTATGTAAATGCATAGGGTATGTATGTGCATGTACATGCATAGGTAGGGTATGTATATACATGTAAATTTTACCTTTTTATGTTTCTATTTTAACTCCTTTATTCTATTATACATAGCCTGTATCAGTGGATAGCGATGATGATGAGGAAGTATGGTCGTCATCAGAGGAGGGATCAGGTGATGAACAAGAGGAAGATGAGGCAGAGGAAGTAGAAGGGCTTGAGGAACACCTGAACTCTGAATCCCTGAGACCGGCCAAGAAGGGTACTGAAATACGGCTAATGGAGTTAACCATGAACAAGAACGTAGCCACGATTCAACTCACTCGTCTGAAGATCACTATACAGTGTACACGATGTAAGAACAAGGAAGACGTGGTGTGTACCCCTGAGAAACGGTTCCTGGAGTCGTGTGAGAAGTGTCACACGTGTCACAGTCTCACAGTACACTCGGATATACTTCATCCAAACAATAACTCTATGTGTTTCATGGACATCATTGGGTATGCTGTCACACATTGTGTTCATAAATTTATTAAGTAGTTAATTAAGTAACTATTGTCAATGAATATTAATGAGAGATTGTTACATAATCTTTATTAGCTAATAAATTTATTTACTCCACTATTTTTCTATCTCTCTCTCTGTAGATGTAAGCCAGTGGATGTGGTCCTGCCGTATTGTGAGTTTACTGTTGTTTGTCTCGAGTGTCAGAAGGAGTGTAATTTCAAGGGTGTGAGTTATGGAGAGCCACTCCATGTCTCCTGCCGTGGGTGCCACTCTAGACTGCAGGTCGCTGTGGAAGGCAGTAAATTCTTTGTCCACCATTCTGGCCCACAGGAAGGTACATGTGTACATGTATTTACATGTGTGTACATATGACTACCTCTATAGTATCTGTAAAGGATGGTAAAATTAATTGATTCTTTCTCTCTCCGTTTAGTTAGTGACCATATTGGAGCTGTTGTTAAGAAGAAGAAGCGTCCTAAAGATGAATTCCTGATCCGCGATGGGCAGCCATTACCAGAGTTCGGTACTTGCATTCATTATAAACGAAGCCATCGTTGGCTCAGGTATGTAGTTATTTATTAATGATTGTATAGAACTCATGTATGACAAATTTATGAGCTATAGCAAAGTATATTATTTGTAGAGCTAATTGTAACTAATGTAAAGTTATTATTGATTTTTATTTTAATGTTCGTGTCTCCATTTTCCTACTCTCAGGTTCCCCTGTTGTGGTAAACCGTATCCTTGTGATGTGTGTCACGATCTGGCTGAGGACCACCCTATGGAACGAGCTAATCGAATGATATGTGGATACTGCTCCAAGGAACAGGTTAATTAAGCACCCAAACACATTATTAACTATAGGGGAACAACCTCCCACTTTAGGTATACATATCTTGATATCGCTATATTATACTATGCTACAGTACAAATGATTTATCTGTTTTCTTTAAATTCTGGTATTGGACATTAGGAATTGATAATTATGTGTTACCATGCACTGTATATATATTTTGTTTGATTGTGTAGGTTTATTCTGGTATTAAACCATGTGTTAGTTGTGGATCTGATATGGCTCAGATTAGAAGCTCTGCCCACTGGGAGGGGGGTAAAGGGTGTCGTAGTAAGGCCAAGATGAACAGGTATGTTTGGTTTATAAACATGGCTGACTTGGTTTCATTCACCCCATTATGTATTGTTCATCCTTTGCTATAGGAATGATCCTCATAAATACAAATATGAGAACAAGACAGCATCAAAGAAAGATGAACGTGTTGGTCTGAAGGGGAAGATCAATAGAGAAAATAAATAACTATTCTGTACTTATAATAATATCATTAAACCACATAAAGAATTTATAGTACATAGTACATGGTGGTGGTAGAAATTTAGAAACTTGGATTCATTGATAAATTATAATTGGTTTGATTCTATTTTTGATATTCCGCCTGCACATGTTCTGCCATCCATTCAGTTTTAATTTAATTATTATGTATTTTAATTTAGGTGCTATTATCATAGAATAGACTATTGTTTTTGTTTGTATGCAATTCAAATTATACTATCCCATAACCTAAACATTTGATGGAAACTAATTATAACTTTATTTGAAACCTACCAATATGACAGGTTTATTGCACGAAAACTGAGATCTAGAATTAAATGGGCACATCAATTGGGATTTATAAATTAACATCAGTTGTGCATGGTCTATAATTGGGGTGTTGCTTGCGTGATTGAGTGTTTGTGCAGCCATTAATGTGTTTACGTATCATCCAAGCACTGATGTAAGTGTTGTTTGTTTGGCTATACTAATTCTTGTTTATGATCCATTAATAGAGTTATTGTGCAGCCTGCGAAGCCATTAGCAATTGTGTTTGTATGCAATGCAAATGATATTTTGTTTTTTATTTTTTTTAGCCTTTGTTGTTATTGTCATTATGCTATGACCATTTTTACGTGTCATACTTCAGCAGATGTGATCTATAGTTATACGGAAGCATTACAGCAGTTAATGATAATGATAAGAGTTTTTGTTAACTTAAGGTATGGTTGACTTAATACGTATGTAACAGATTACGTTAGCTGCAGCAAATATAAGAGAAGAAAGTCCATGAACAACTTTTGCAATATAGCTGGCAAAATAATTCAATAATGCGTTTATCAAAAAATATTTGCTTTTTTTTACTTCTTTTCTGCATGTTCATACAAGCTGCGTATAATTATAATGGTTGTTGTCTACCACAGCAGCGCAAAAAACGGTACACTGGACCACCTGGACCACCTGGACCGCCTGGACCACGTGGATGGACAGGACCAACAGGGCCACCGGGATCAAAAGGATCACGTGGATGGACAGGATCAACAGGAGCAACAGGGCCACCAGGATCAAAAGGATCACGTGGATGGACAGGATCAACAGGAGCAAAAGGGCCACCAGGATCAAAAGGATCACGTGGATGGACAGGACCAACAGGAGCAAAAGGGCCACCAGGATCAAAAGGATCACGTGGATGGACAGGATCAAAAGGACCATCAGGATCACCAGGCTTACGTGGTCCTGCAGGACAGAAAGGTATTCAAGGAGTTGTAGGACAAAAGGGTTCCACTGGAATTCAAGGACCTATTGGTCTAAAAGGTGAAATGGGTTTTCCCGGAATTCAAGGAGAAGCAGGTCCTGTTGGAGCAACAGGAATTAATGGCTCTATAGGTTTACCAGGTGTTGAAGGAATTCAAGGCCCACCAGGACCACCTGGTTCTGACATCAATAGTACAGCAATCATGGAAGAATTATCAGATCATATAGTTGAGTACATAAGACTGCTATTAATGCATACGTGTTATTTTTTTTATTTTACTCTCATAGGAAAGCCTTGATTGGGTGACTCAAGTCAGCATCATGGGCACTGTGTTCTCAATTTTCGCAGTTTGCACTACAGTGATTGCTATAACAGTGGGGTATGTAGTACATGTTGATATGTAATCAATGACCAATGTATTCATTTTATTAAATATATAGTGTGATTTGGCTCATGTACATACACCAGTCATTGCTTGTTAAGCGTAACAAGTCCCTCAGTACTTCATCAACACCTGCAGCAGCTGGTAATAAATGTGATGAAATATCAACGATGGATAACATTGTTTACAATACCACTATATTCCATGGCCGCCGCCGAGGAACTACTGACACTCAGATACAAGAACAGGAAGGTCAGCATAGTTATAGTTAAAATTATTCATAATGTTAATTGCATGTACTTCTTGTTGTGTCAGCTGTAGAGCCTGAATATGAAGAAGTTGGTTTCAGTACGAAATGATTGACTGTTACAATGATTATAAAAGAATTAATTAATTGCTGCTGCCAGTATTAATCGTCTCGGTGAACTATTCTTATCTGTTGCTGTAAACTGTTTTTTAATGATGCTGTTTGTTACAGAAACTTGACATACTCACATTCAGTTTAAACTGCATTACTTGATTTGCATGCTTTTTATAATTAATTCAATATTATTCATTCACCACTATACTATATAGCTGCATGCTATTGAATTGAGTTTGAATTAAGGTACATGGATGTATAACAGATAGGTACAAGCTTCAAGATATTCCGGCATCAAATGTCTGTGGATTTTTAAAGGAAATTACATAAAAATCATGCAGCAATATATTTTTATACATGACTTAAGTTGAATATTTTTATAATTTTGATAAAAG
This sequence comes from Chalinula nematifera, assembly GCA_036873525.1. Lineage (NCBI taxonomy): Eukaryota > Metazoa > Porifera > Demospongiae > Haplosclerida > Chalinidae > Chalinula > Chalinula nematifera. Next base: position 5,010 of record JAYJLX010115978.1, read on the forward strand.
AAGATTCAGCAGATATAATAATCAAAACAAAAAGTGCAGCATGTTCATGCATTATATTATTTGAAATGACTTGCATCCGGCATTGTTATTAAAATAATTATATATATATACATCCCATGGATTATAGTTGTATATGCACGTGTGTGTGCATCATTAGCAGTATACTCATTTTGAGCTTAGGAAGGATTATAGCAGATTTTCAGATCACTTTCGATGTGTTTATCGTTTCCAAATGGCCCATTTATCAGCTGACTAAACGTGAAGCTTGGCAATTTTGCGACAAGACGCTGATCATTTTTATACATTTCCAAGATTTCAATGTATCTTCTTAGACAGTCAATCATAACTGAATCAACACTAAGGTTTTGTTCTTGTTCACCTGGGTTTGATGCAGGAACCGTGTAAGATTGACCGATTTCAGATTCTATTTCATTCAGTAATTGTTGACAATGATGTAATGCTATATCAGTTGTCATCACTTGAAGAGAGAAACCAATAGGTGAGGCATGCTTCTTAGTAATTAAGATACCTATAAGGTGAAAAGTGTTCCCTCTCCAAAGAAATACAGGAGCACCGGAATCTCCTGGTGTTCCTCCTGCTTCGTTACCTTCATTTGCAGCTGGTTCCCAAATGCAGCCAGGATAGTCTGGATCAAACTCCAACATACTGTCCGAAAGCTTGTATACCATCCCCTCATTAATGAAAACCACACTTCCTGTCCAATCTTCAAATGTATCACCAGGTGGTCCACACCATATAATATTATCGTGAGCCGGTAACATGATCTCATGATCTTCTGCTGATATGGAATTTTTAAAGGATTCTTCAATGCTGATGCATTGCTGCTGAGAGTGTGCTGTGCTTTCAAACACAGCAATATCCACATTGCATGGATGACTATGGAATGGTATATATTCACTCTTGCGATTACCTCTATCACCTGTTTCATGCATATGATCACTTAGCTTTATACCTGAATCACGCTCATTTGGTTGTATACTATTGTTGTTGGGATTACCAGTACTTGTTACATCAGTTGCTGCATCATTTGGTGAACTTGGGCCATCATGTGCTTCTTCTTCAACCATAACATGAGTGTAAGTCCCATCTTTTGTGTTGTTCTTGATAAGCCCTGACTTACCAAACAAAAACTTGACTTGTTTCGGTCTGGGGCCATCTATTTCTAGATTTATGAGCAAATCAGCATCAGGATGATGTCGATTATGTGGACTAGAGTTAATCGCACATTGATATTCATACTGTTCTGCCATTCTTTGAAATGCCGCTTTGTTTCTATCAGGAAACAGGGTAGCTTGTAGTAGACATGGCATTTGATATGGATTATTTTTGGGACCTCTTGCTGAATAGCATACATGCATAATGGGATTAATATCATCAACCCACTCGTGTAGCATGACTGGATCGTTAGTTGCTGCCGCCTGATGCAAGCCCACATTAGGTGGTAATTGAGGTAACATTGAACGGAACTGCTGGCTATTGGAAGGTATCACTGGATGAAATCCAGAGACCTTGTAATGAGCCACTCTACGCAGACCACCTATTGATATAGTATTCTGCACACAGCAAGTCATCACACCCTTTTGTGTCCAATCCTTCCTTGAATGCGTACGAAGATCATGTGAGGTATAAGTGGTTGTGACTTCTTTCCCAGCAGAGCTTAAATCAAGTGGTGCTTGGATTGGGTAATTTACAACTATTTGTATCATAGTTGCAAATTCTTCATGGCTGCAATCATCGGAAAACCGTTTTATTTTCTCGAGAGATACTGCTTTTTTTATGGCAATGCACAAAGTTTTGACAAAATCTTCTTTCTCATTTAGATCTTTAATTTTTCCACAAGTTTCTTCATCCGGGTATACTCTGATGACTGGCCAATAGCCTGGTTTCTTTTCTGTAGAGAACCCAACACAAACTCTCTCCACCCCGCCTACACTGCATGTATGTCATGATATAACATAGTTATATATGAACCCATAATTTTTGTATGACATGATTATTGTACGTATACCTTAGTAGTCGTGTTTTGATGCTTTGTTTCAGAGCGAGACCATCTGCTATTGAAGCTTGAAACTCCTTCATATACTCTTTCTCTTCCTTTGGTACACATGATAATGCTTCCAACAAAGGTTTACAGGTTTGGGGATGTTGATGGGACAGACTTGGTGACTTCCTTGGTTCTTTGCATGCTTCCTTATACAAGTCAACTATCCATTCTATATATTACACGATAAGGATTTTATAAAATTACTATATCATTCTATAGTACACATACTTTCAGGACTCTTTTTTATGTTCGGTACAATTTCTTTCTGCTTTACTGTGGTATCAGCCTCAGACGCAACCTCCTCTCTACAAGCTGTGTGTTCATGGCATGTTTGTCATGCACATATAATACAACATGCAGTCATGATTCAAACACTATACACTTACTTTTGCAACAAATTGACTTCAATGGTTCACTAATGAAAGGTTCATTAAACTTTGTCTGTATTACCGTACATGATGATGATGAGCAGAAGTCAGCCTGAAGTCTATAGTACATTACCATATGTGAAATATAGTACTTAACCACGCCATAGAACATGTATGCACATATAAGAGGCCATTAATGTATAACATAAGACCAATTAATACTGCCTTATAGTATAGCATAAATTATAATATAATCAATAGTATAACAACTATCATATTTATCATTACATGTCCTAGCCATAAGACTTACTTGCCAGGTGAAGACATCTTGTATAATAGAGCTTCAATGCAATAATTAGCTACTCAGTCCTGTATACCTGACATGTACCTATGCAGAATATTGGTTTGTGTCTAATGTATGTGTGGCATGACTCATTATTTTATTTATACATGAAAATAAAAAGCGTATTCATGTCTATAATTCAATGCCATATGTGAATTAGCTCATAATGATTTGCATTAATTATTCATGACTTTGCATGTGGCCTTGCTGACTGATCACAATTGAAGTGGTTAAGTATAGTTATTGTATACGTTAAAGTCTGCCTGGCATGATTATAATTATTCATAACTGACCTGTTTACTGCTTTAGAATATTAAAAAGAACAAAAATAAAACTGCTGCAATACATTAGGAACAAATTAACCACTTTAGTCATATACATTTGTGATGAGTTTCAAATTAAACTCATGTCTAAAGTATATATATGAAGTTACAATGGGAGGGGCCAGCTGGGCAGTGATATATGTGCAGGATAATTATATATTAGTGTATGTGCACAATTAGATCCTACAGCCGAATACTAGTTGGATTTTATAGCTTAAATGGTTAGATATACAAGAATAATAAATTATTATTACATACTGAATTGCATCATCATGCATGTTTATTATTCATGACTATATACCTGTTTGCTGCATGCATTTATGTTTATACTTTCCACCTGACGTAAAATATCCCCTGGCTCATGTACTATATACAACAGCATTGAGCCAACTGCTGTGAAAATTATCATCCTTTTTTCAAGAAGCAATAAAAAATACATAAATATAATGAAATAGTACAGTATAGTGACAATACAGTAACAACAATAACAAGAATGGATTAAAAAAATAATAATTATTGATAAAATAGAACAATTAGAAGCTTAATCAAAAATATATTATTATAAAAAAAGTTGAATTACATTGCAGTTATAGCTCGGTGGTATCGGCTTGTGAGCTGCTCCCAAAGACAAGGCTCTTAATATGGGGGTCGACATATGAGCTATCCTGACTGAGAGTGGCTAAACTCAGCTGATTGGCCAGAGTAGCCACACTGGAGTTAGCAGAATAAAGACTAGACTAGAGGAGAAGGAGAGAGAGAGTGTCAAATGACCACTCGACACCCCAATGGCCCCATATTATGCCCAATACCAATGAGTTCAATCCCAGTATATACATGCACATGCTATATACCAAAGCGTATACGTGACTATTAGACAGTGAATGTATGAATCATCCATCATATACTTACCAAAGATGAGTAAAGTAGTTTTGATGGGTCCGAATTAGTAGAGTAATGGAAGAGTCTATTGGAAGTGGATGATCGTCGCTCATTGCTACCTTTCTTTAGACTAAATAAATAAATAAAAAAACAAAACCATCAAATGAAGATAATTCACAATGTATGTTATGCTGATCACATGCTACATAAATACATAAGAGTATACCGCAACACAATGTAAATTTGTATTAATATTTAGTGCCTAAAGTAATACTATAATCTTCCTTAAAAATAATTGATTAAATAAACTTACTTCTGGAGAGTGTATGATCTGTTCCTGTAGTTTATAGTACTGCCACCATTTTCAACTGGAAACATTTTCCTCCTGTCACCTATGGACACCCCTTTCCCTCCTGCGAGCCACATTACTTGATTTATCCAATCCTTCCTCGATGAGTTCAGTTATACAGTCATAGTTATCACTCAGTCCTGTACCACTGGGATCAGCCCCGCCCCCATTACTCTACTACGAGTTCCAGTATATCAATTAATAGCGGTAGTAACTATATATTGTTAAAGAAGAATGCAACCCATTTAAAGGACATAATCCTGAATGGCCTCTACTAATTGATAATCAATCTCTACCACATGTACTATACTAAAGGTTCATTAACCCGAGCGTGGGCGGAGGGTTATAGTAGTTGGTTTGTGTGTGTGTGTGTCTGTCTGTCTGTGTGTTACCACGTAATCTCTGTGAATACTTGATGGTAGAACTTCACTCACACTCCGATGAAGGCGCTTGATGTCGATATTCCACGATTTAAAGGATTTTTGAGAACATGGCAAAGATTAAGACGAAGATCTTCCAGTATTTTGATCGATAGCTATGCTGGTCGCCATTTTTTAGACCGCGCCCCTGAGCACATGTTGTAATTTGTCAGTCGCGCCTACTTTAATTTTATTTTAATTATTTATTTTTGATCATGGCTTCTTTGGATGTTTGGTTGGATGGCTGTGTTTGAAGTTTGCTCAAGACCCTAGTCTTAGATTTTTCTTTGAAAGACCAACTTCTCATCATCTGCTTGAGTATTTTCTAGCAATTGGGAGTTTCTGAAGTGAAACTGGAGTTTAGCAAGACTGAGGACAAACTATCTGGCCATGTGTCAAGTTATGCTACTATGTAAAACTTGATAGTCTGCTCTACAAGTTTACTACATGCTTGTAAGTCCATTTGGTTGTTTTAAGTGTGAACTGTGAAGAATTATTATTGAAGTATGTATATAGACTATGTGCTGTGTTATTGCTTGGTGTGTGTGTGTGTGTATGTGCCACTGACTGTGAAGAATGTGTATGTGTTTCCTGGTATGAAAAAGCTATTTTATCAAATTTTATTTGTTTTAAACGAAGTGAATATACATACATATCCGCGAGGGTTCAGCACTTTAGTGCTTTCATTTATGATAGGGAAACACACCTATTGCATATAAACACACTAAGTATCACACATATATTGCATATAACACACTAAGTATCACACATATATTGCATATAAACACACTAAGTATCACACATATTGCATATAAACGCACTAAGTATCACACATATATTGTATATATTGTATATAAACACACTAAGTATCACACATATATTGTATATAAACACACTAAGTATCACACATATATTGCATATAAACACACTAAGTATCACACATATATTGCATATAAACACACCTGGACCACCAGGAGGTCCACAAGGACCACAGGGACCACCTGGATCCCGTGGACCACCTGGACCACCACGTGGATATAAGGGATCGAAAGGATCAACAGGACAAAAAGGATCACGTGGTTCACCAGGACCATATGGACCAATCGGTCCATCAGGATCAAGAGGATCACAAGGACAGAAAGGACAAGCAGGACAGAAAGGAGGATCTACTGGCTCAAAAGGTCAAAGGGGTTCTCCTGGTATTCAAGGACCTATCGGGTTTAAAGGACGAAGAGGACCCACTGGTATTCAAGGACAAAACGGCATTCAAGGACAAAAAGGCATTCGAGGACAGAAAGGTACTCAAGGACAGAAAGGTATTCAAGGAGCTGTAGGACAAAAAGGATCTATTGGAATTCAAGGACCTATTGGTCTGAAAGGTCCAATGGGTTTTCCCGGAATTCAAGGAGAAGCAGGTCTAGTTGGAGCAACAGGTCAAGCAGGAATTAATGGCTCAATAGGTATACCAGGTACTAATGGAGAAAAAGGAATTCAAGGCCCACCAGGACCACCTGGGTCGCCTGGATTACCTGGGTCACCTAGTTCTGACATTAATAGTACAGCAATCATGGAAGAATTATCAGATCATACAGTTGAGTATCAGACCATTATTAATGCATACATGTCAGCTTTTTTTATTTTACTCTCATATAGGAAAGCCTTGATTGGGTGACTCAAGTCAGCATCATGGGCACTGTGTTCTCCATTTTCTCAGTCTGCACTACAGTGATTGCTATAACAGCTGGGTATGCAGCATGCGTATTGATATGTATCAATGACCAATTAATATTCATTCTATATTAATATATAGTGTAATTTGGCTCATGTACATGCGACGGTCATTGCTTGTTCAGCATAAGGAGTCCTTCAGTACTTCATCAACAGCAGCTGCTAATAAATGTAACAACAATGGATAACATTGTTTACAATACCACTATGTTCCATGGCCGCCACCAAAGGAGCACTCAACGTGAAAGTCAGCTTATAGTTAATAATTATTCATAACTGCATATACCGCTTTGTGATGTGTTATTATAGAGCCAAAACCTGTTGAATATGAAGAAGTTGGCTTCAAGCTGCAGAATGAGTGACTGCCGGATGTTATTTGTATATGTGTTATAACTGACAAATATTGAATTGCTGCTGTATTATACTAGTTATAACTGACGTTATATACTGTATTGTATATGTCCTCCCTTTTAGTTAATTGGTGTAAAATTTTGTCATCTTGCTGTCAGTCATTTTATATCCACGTATATATGCTTTGCAAGCTGGGTATCGGGTATAATTAATTTTTATTGTTTCCACAAAACATAAGCACATTAACTCACCTAAAAAAAATTTTTATGCATTCTATGCAGCTTTATACAATTGATCGAAAGTAATTCAAATCAAAGCTAATATTCTAAGCCATGTAGCAATCATATAAAATTATTTATGAGCAGCAAGTTAATTAGCAGTGGTATATAACATCTATTGAGCTCAGCTAGGGTAATAACAAACTCTCAGGTCACTTTCGATGTAATTGTCATTTGGAAGTGTTTTGTTCATTAGTTCACTATACTTTAACTTTGGCAATCGTAAGCTTGTAACAAGATGTTGACGTTTCTTAAACAATTCTAAGAGTTCCGTATACTGTCTGAGACATTCAGTCTTGGTAATTAAATCAGCAAGGTCTTGTTCAGGTTCTTCTTCACCTGGTTGAACTGCATCATAGTAATAGGGTTGCTGGTCTATTTCATCTAGTATCTGTTCAAAGTGATTTAGTGCTATTTCAACTGCAACGGCTTGAAGAGAGAAATAAATGGGAGAGGCGTGCTCTTTTGTAATCAAGCTACCAATAAGATGAAACATATTATTTTTATTCCAAAGAAATACTGGAGCACCAGAATCTCCTTGTGCAATCTGCCTGTCTATGCTTGGAGTTGGCAACCAAATGCAGCCAGGGTAGTCTGGATTAAATTCTATCATTCTGTCCGAGAGCTTGTATACTCTCCCCTCTTTGATGAATACCACACTTCCTACCCAATCTTCAAGTCTGTCACCAGGTGGTCCACACCATTTGATTTTGTCAGGTAACCTAATTCCCGCCTCTTTTGCTGAGTGAAGATTTTCAAAGGATTCTTCTACGCTACAGTGTTGCTGAGTGTTTTTGAATACAGCAATATCTACATTACATGGATGACTACGGAATGGTATATTACGCACTGATGAAGGTAATTCATCATCATTTAGTGTGTCATCATTTGCTGCTTCTCTTTTCAAAACATGTGTGTATGTCATGTCTTGTGCATTGTTCCTTATAAGGCCTGATTTACCAAACAAAAATTTTGTGACTTTTGGTTCAGCACCTTGATCAGGAAACGTATTAATGATACATTGATATTGATGCCGATCAGTCATTTTTTGAAATGCAACTTTGGCTTGATAAGGAAAAAAGGTGGCTTGCAGTTGACAAGGCATTTGGTATGGATTATTTGCTGGACCTTTTGCTGGACAATATGAGTTTGGACGAATATGATCGATCCACTCATACATCACTGGAACATCATCATCAGCAACCTGTTGACAACCAGGTACATTTGGTAAAGGAGGTAGCATTGAGCGAAACTGACGGCTATTAGAAGGTATCACTGGGTGAAGCCCAGAAATCAGGTAATGAGCCACATAATCGCATTCACCACCTATCCTTATGCTATTTTTCACACAGCATGTCATTGTACCTTTCTGTGTCCACGTCACTAGTCTCTGATTATCACAATTATGAGACGTATATGTGGTTTTAACTTCTTCCCCTAATGCTGATGACTGTAGCTCGAGTACTTTGGTTGGACACACGACAACTTCAATCATATTCGCAAATTCTTCATAGCTGCATTCATCAGAAAACCGCTTTGTTGGTTCAGATAATGATACTGATTTTTGTAAGGCAATGGATAATTTTTTCATGAATTCTTCTTTTGTACTTCGATCTTCAATCCTTTTGCAAGTTTTTTTGTCTGGGTATACTCTAATGACTGGCCAATGACCTACTTCCTTTTTTGTAGAGAACCCAAGACAAACTGCGTCAACCCCACGTACACTACATAGATAAACAGGCAATTCATGCATAATAAAGCTGCATACCCATGTGCATGCAGTACCTAGTTAGGCTTTCTTTGATGTATGGCTTCAGAGTGAGACCATTTGCTACTGAAAATTGAAACTCTTTCCTGTATTCTTTTTCTTCAGTTGGCACACATGTTAATGTATCCATTTTTTGATATTCGCAAGTTTGAGGAATCTCGGAAGCAGTTTGTACATGTTCCATATGCTGTGACTTTTCAGAAACTTTTCCGCATACTATCCGCTCACACAAGTCAATGATATGTTCTATTTTGCAAATTAATCAGTTACCATATAATTTTATGCAAGCAATATGTCAGTGCAATAATACTTTCAGGTGTTTTCTTTTTGGGTGCTTTTGGAACTTCTAGCTTTGCATCAGCCTCAGCCTCCTCCCTACAAACTGCCATATTTGCCAATTAATTAATATGTTAACATGCAGCTGTATATACTTACTTTGGCAAGAAATTGGGTTTGAGGATACATCAAAAACATGACGAAGAGGTGTAGCATCAGCCATTGTTTTTCATGCAGCTCATGCATATGAAGACGTTATACTAAACAGATCAGATCTATAGTATCACAAATTAAGTACAATTATATGATATCGGTATTCAACTCACCCGGGCTACTTGTGGCATGCCATAACATAGAAGACTGAATTAAATCAACACTGGAAGATCATAGTGCCATGATGCGGCAATCGCACCGGCCAGTCTGGCAATGATGCAACGCTATAGCTGCTGCACTGCATGTGTTTGTTGTATATATATATATATAGCTCAAGCTTGAGTCGTGTGGGGCCAACATGAATTCCAGCAGTTATTCATAGTCTATGTTCTGGCACGTGAAACTCCCTTATGGTATGATGCAATTGATATGCAATGACATTCATACAGTATATCATATTCGTGACCTATGATCAAATTGCTTACATGATTTTGGATATGCACGAGCTGCACTTTAGTGTGAAAACATATGCAAAATAAGCATTTACTATCCTTCCCGACAAGCCTTCCGAAATTCATTAACCACTGAGTATATTGTATCACCATGACTAGGCAGCTTGCTCAGTGCATGGTACGATAAAAATAAGAATTATGAATTCAATTACTATAAGCCGCAAACTAAATATTTTTGATTTATTTTATCAAATATAAATTGCTATCATGAACCTATTCAGATTACAGCTTCTGGAGGCAACTTGCTTATAATATCATATCCAGTTTACTATAGAAAAGCATATGCCGTGAAAGAATAGCTACATTGGAAATACACATCAACTGTCTGTACGTGACATGCATGTGCATGTCCTCTAACCCAGCATGCTTAAGTTATCTTCAGTGGCACATATAGCAAACTGTAACTGTATGAATTCAAAGCATAAGAACTTTAAATAAAAACAAACCGGGCCAACTTGAAAGCCAATACTCAGAACAGCCTATATTGCTTGGCTAAAACACGTATCTCGTTGTTTATTAATTTTGATTATAAGTTCCTCTGAATACATTTAATTATGCAATATTTAATTTGACAGAAAAGCCTGGTTAGTTATATGTATTATAACAATAAATATCATAAAGCAATAAAAATTAATACACAAAAAAATACAATAAAAAAACAAAAACAATGAACAATTAAATACAAGAATGAATTAAAAATAAAATGATAAAAAATACAATTATAGATCAACAGTGGAAAGTTTAATTGATTGAAAATACTCGTTCATAAAAAAAGAAGTTTTAAGACTTGCATTGCAATCATAGCTCGGTGGTGTCGGCTTGTGAGCTGCTCCCAAAGACAAGGCTCTTAATATGGGGGTCGACATATGAGCTATCCTGACTGAGAGTGGCTAAACTCAGCTGATTGGCCAGAGTAGCCACACTGGAGTTAGCAGAATAAAGACTAGACTAGAGGAGAAGGAGAGAGAGAGAGAGTGTTAAATGACCACTTGACGCGTACATTCCAATGGCCCCATATACTATACCCAATACCAATGAGTTCAATCCCAGTGTATACATGTATATGCTATATACCAAAGTGTATGTGTGACTACCTTAGGGATAGAAATTTTAACATAGACTAATTTTAGCGGATTTTTGCTATTGCATATTTGGCGTGTACTAAATTTAGCGAAAAGAAAACATTTTATAATAATTTGTATTAATAATAAGTTATCATAATAATTTTAACGTGTATTAAATTTGGCATTTTTCTATTGACCGCCAAAATTCGCTAAAATTAGTACCCGCAAATAATAGTTACCTTAAAGTATTAGACAGTGAATGTATAAATCATCCATAATGTACTTACTGAAGATGAGTAAAGTAGTTTTGATGGGTCTGAATTAGTCGAGTAATGAAAGGGTCTATTGGAAGTGGATGATCGTCGCTCACTACCTCCTTTCTTTGGACTAAATATAAATAGAAAAAAAAAAACCATCAAATGAAGGTAATTCACAATGTTACGCTGGTCACATGCTATATAAATACATAAGAATATATATTGCAACATAACATCAAAGTCAAACTATATACGCAATATTCAGTGCCTAAAGCTAATATTAACCTAAAGTAATACTATAAATCTTCAATCCTTAATAATAATAATTGATTACACTCACTTCTGGAGAGTGTATGATCTGTTCCTGTAGTTTGAATTGCTAGTACTGCTGCCATTTTCAACTGGAAACACTTTCCTCCTGTCACCCACTTCACCTACGGACACCCTCTCCCTCCTGCGAGCCGCATTACTTGATTTATCCAATCCTTCCTCGAGGAGTTCAGTAATACAATCATAATTATCACTCAATCCCGTACCACTAGGATCAGCCCCGCCCCCGTTACTATGGTGATAATTATTATAACCATTGACTCTCCGTCCTGGCTCTGATATCTTCCTGGACGGCCCGCCATGATGATTATGATGGGTGTGGTTCTTATAATGAGAATGGGCAGAGCCATTTCCGTTACCGCCCCCACTTCCTGCTCCGACATAACCAAAGTTTGCAATATCCGACGGATTCATATAAGCCGGTAGAGTAGTTGCCTTCTTTAAATGAGGCACTGCACTGGTAGAGTGAGAGCGGCCGGGAGGCGTGGTAGTAGTAGGGGGAGGGGGTTGTTGTCGTGTGGTAGTGGATGATGTGGTCGGCGGTTCATTCTCTTCCAGTATTGTCAGTACAGGGAAGGTTGGTGATTCAATAGAGGTGGGACTGGCACTGTGGAGAGGAGGAACAAAGCAGAGTAACAAAGGATAATAATGGATGTATTTACAATGATATTGTTTGGGTGTATCTGTTTCTATGAAGAATGATATCAAAACAATTATAAATGGTTTGTGTTATTGGATGTAGATAATTGGTAATTATAAAATTAGAGTATTATTTTGCTTTAAAAGCGGCATAGCAACAAGCCACACCCATAACAGCCACATCCCCACATAACAAAAAACAAATTAATTATAGTATTCTTAATAGTGATACTCCTAAACACATTAAACAATCATTTAACAATTATATCCTTCAATGCAGAAAGTGAGTTGGAGTGAGTCATATATTATATACATGTATATACATATGGCAGCTGTATCGTTATGTATGTAAACATATATCAGTACTGTAAAGTCATTATGGAGTAATACATAGAGTAATTAGTAGGGTTGTCCCATTGGTATGTATTCTGAATATATAACACTCATTTAATACAAATCAGTTCATAATTGCAAGCAAATTAGGTCTAAAGTAGATATCATTATACTAAATACTGTATAGAAGCTGGCTATACCCCCTTTCAATATCAAATGGGATCTGCCATGAAGCATGGTTTAACAAACAAACTGTACATTCCTTTACTGAGATGGGGGCATAATTGGCTTATCACACGGGGACAAAAATTAAAAAAAAAATTAATAAAAAATGGCCACTGCAGTTAATGATAACAATCGAATGCAATTACACAATTAGTGGGTGCAGAGATAGACGTACTGTATCAACATATAGTGACAACCTATAGAAACCTCAGAGTAGGCACATAAATAGTCTTATATATACACTTGTACATAGCCACCATATTCATATGCCAGTAAATTGTTCTTATATGTAGTTTTACTAACGACGGCTCATGTAGCCTAATTTTGCATAGTACATGTAACTGAAAACAATTGTCTTGGTTCGTATATAGAAAACCTTCATACTTGTGTATACATAGCCACCATACTTGCATTATTATATACCAGTAAATTGTTCTTATGTAGTATATACTTATGACAGCTCATGTAGCCCATGATGGCTGGGCAGCCATATGCCATTTCAAATAGCAATAGGAGTTGCCGTGTGGTCCATTACAACAACCAAATTAAATTACTTTTTGGCAGTAAATAAAACCGATCACATATACGAGTTCCAGTACATCAATTAATAGCGACAGTAACTATATATTGTTAAAGAAGAATGTGACCCATTTAAAGGATACAACCCTGAATGGCTTACTAATTGATGATCAATCTACAGCAGCATATATTATACTAAAGGTCCATTTATAATAGGGAAACACATATATTGTATATAAACACACTAAGTACATGGATTAAGGCTTTGATATATTTTCACACGTGAGTAATCCCTTTGACTGGGGTGTTCTACTAAAAGCATAGTCTTTCATTCGGAGTTTGTTGAGTAAATAAACGCTTTAAAATTCCTTCCAACCAAACAAGTAGACAATTTTTGTACTCTTTTACATGTGCCAATTTACCGTGTATTTATTTAGCATAAACAAACTTTAGTTCATAGAAATCATGCTCTAAATATCCAATAGCCTTAGGTCATAAGTGTGGGTACACACTGTATAGGTTTACATGCATAAACTAACTGACAGCAAGGCAGGTATTCCAATCACTGTGTGGTATGTGTTCACATGTATATACCTATTTCCATACATATACTTGTGTAAGGCTACATGTGTATAATTATATATAATTATAATTATATACCCAGCTGGTAATAATGTGACTGATTACTGGTATTCCAATCATGGGTTGGTGTTGAGACCCAGTGACTCTAGTAATCCAGCAAATAACACAACACAGTTTACATAAACTGAACATCAGAGACAATTTACAAGGCCATGTTATAACGAAATATAATAACCTAAGCACATATAAATTATGCCAAACAAACAGACATACACTACATACATACCACAGTATAAAATGATAGACAATTAGTGAAGGTTATTCCAGACACAACTAGGTTGGACTGTGATATAAATGATGGACAATGGAAACCTTTGGACTATGCACTCTATTACATTATATACTGGTATAACTTGATTTTATTATCGGTGTGTTCTACTGTAGTAAAAAAAGACCTCTCCCCCCCCTTGTGGTGGCACGAATGTAGGGGTTAAAGGTACAAGTATGTATAGGCGAGCTAGTGGTCTCTCTGTATAAAGGATCAGTAATACAATTATTATCAAATGCAATAATAAGGGTATACAGTGGACCTCATTGCTATTCAGACCCTCTGAAACAAGACCACCTCCTTCAGGCACAAATAGTATAATTAGTCTGCTAATTTCATAAAATACTTTCCCTGTAATGTGACCACCTCAGTAATCAGACCACTTGACTTTGTCTCGAGGGTGGTCAGATTTTAAGGAAGGAGTCCACTGCATTGTCTAAAGGTGTGTCTATATGTATGTATGTATATACCTTGTTCCTCTCTCTGTGTTCCCTCCTCCTGTGGGTGATGAGAGTAATGGTAGAGTGAAGCTAGTGCTTGAGGACGTATGGAGATGTATTGAAGGAATAGCAGCTGGCTGAAGAGGGATCGGAGTGATAGAGTGGGGGGAGGTGGCTCGAGGGGGTGTGGTGTTGGGTGTGGCACGAGGGGTTGGAGTGTTAGCATTGTATATAGATGAGTTAGTGCTTCCGTGTTGATTCTTGATGAGGGGATCTCGAAGGGGTGGGCTTTGAAGGGGTGTGTCTCTAAAGGGTGGGTCCTGAAGGGGTCTACGATTGGATGTGTAAGAACGTGTTGAACGAAACCTTGGATTTGAAAAACTAAAGGGAAAGAAGAACATAATAAAAACAGTATCTATCATGAATCAACAAATCTTTGCCTATATTAGTATACACACATGTACAGTGGAGCCTCAAAGGACACTTAGAGGACAGAGAAAAGTGTCCTTTATAAAGAGGTGTCCTTTCTACAGAGGTCAATTTATACAAGAAATACTATTCCAGGGAAACAAATAGTGTCCTTTATAGGGGTGTCCTTTAAGGACTGCTATACAATGTAATATGAAATAGCAGATGATGTTGGAGTCATCAATAATTCTGTTAGAATGCTCATTTAAATTCACCAGAACAACAATTATTACTATGAACATAATACCTACCCATA
>JAYJLX010116089.1:0-20251 GCA_036873525.1 Chalinula nematifera
ATGGCTTCCTTATTCTTGTTCTCTCTCTCTGCTGCTACACAAGAGACAATGCATAAGTATCCACTGAAGGAGCCATGTATGTCCTAAACAGAGCCAGTCTTTTGATTGAGAAAAAAAAGTAGCAACTGAGGTGAGTCTCGGTTTCCTTAGGTTTATATAGATACAATAATTTCCCACCAAAAAAAGCAAAAAAGCATTTGATTGGCTAGAGAGTATTACCCTCCAGCCAATCAAATTGGCCCAAGATGAAATGATGCAATAACTGTGTGACTGCTTAATTTGTACGAACACCAGTTGTCTCCAAGGCTAGACTAATTATGTCTAGTCTCTGCTAGATTAATTGAATTCTAATAAATTAATTTTTTTTGATTATTCATCAATAAAATCATTATAGCTGATTGAGTATAGTGACTGTCTGATGTTTACATATACCTGCTGTTATTAATCCAATCTCACGATGAATATCATGGAACTAAAGTCTATACACAGTAACTACGGCCTTACAAAACTGATGCTGACTTGCTTATAAACTGTACTACAACTTCCATTAAAGACAGAACATCAAAGTAAGTAAGTTACCTTATTTTATTTAATACTGTTGATAAGAGTTTTATTGATGCATTTCACTTTTCTCCATGCCCACTTTGCTTTGTTTCTTTACTGATATATACCCATTGATGCAATACTGATAATTTAGACTACTTAATCATTATAGTGATACTCACGAAGGCAATCTACCATGTAAAAAGGCTTTCCCTCAAAATAGTTATAATACTTTCACTGTTAATATTTAAACTATTTGTAATTTAAAAAAACAATGATTCACAATTCTCGTTTAACAGTAGACTAGTTCCATAGTTGGTCTCTTCAGCATTGTGGTCTTTGAGGTACTATGTCTTATATATTTCAATAGGGTCTCTGGGGGCGTGACGATGAAATGAGATGGGTGGGGCTAAGGTCTTCAATAGTACAGGATGGTAGCTGAGGGGCTGATCCTATGTAATTAATAATTGAAACTTTAAAATTCAAAATACCAATGATATCAATGTCCATTACTGTTAATTAGCTCATTAATATTCATTGATTATTAGCTCATTAATATTCATTGACAATAATTACATGTTTATAATGTACATGTATTGAGTACGAATACGCTTGGGTAATAATCCAAGTGACTGATTAATAACTAGGCTAGACTCCATAATGAACTATCTGACATTAACATGAGACGGAAAAATTGAAGACATTTATGAGAAAAATTAAAAGCAAAGATCAGATACAATCTGTATGCATGCTTGCTTGCATATAGTCTGGGGACCCGCCCCTTCTCGAAGGGGCGGGTCCCCAGACTAGCTTGCATATTTATTAGATCTAATTATGACCAGCAGAAGAAGAGGAAGTAGTGAAAGTAGCAATGACAGCGATACAGAAGCCAATTCACAAGACAAAGATCAGTTAACTAAAGAAGAAGTGTGTCATAAAAAAGGACATCCCTTCTACCGTTCGCGTCGATTCCTGGTTGTGGTGACGTCCATCACAGTAGTTGCAGTGATACTCGTGGTTATTGCTATAGTTGCTGCTGTGAGTGTTAGCCTTAGACCTACTGGAGCCGACAGCACTGGAGCTAGCGAACTACCCAGTGATCCAGTTCAAAGAGCTCAGGCATTGCTGCAAATGTATCCAGTTATTGACGGGTAATTAATTGAATATAGAGGTCTTGGATCTAGTTTGAAATATTGCTTATCAAGTTTAAAAAATTCAAAACTCCCTTACGTATGATGAGTTATATATATTGAATCATAGTAGGATTAGGCTAGTGGGCTCATCTGAGCAATACAGGGCTATGTCAAGGCATACAAGTTGGTGAGCCACACCCCTCTTACTTATAACACTTCATCATGCTGACAGAAACACAAGTAACACAACTAATAAGCCTAGTTCACAAAACGACACTACTGGAATGTTACGTTGACGCTGGAATAGAATCCAAGTATATTCCAATGAAAACAATGTGTAAAAAGGTCATATCGCCCACACAATTTAAACGTTCAGCGGTTTTATTATCAAACATGCAAAAGTATACAATACTATATCAACTGTAATTAGGCTAAAATTAGCTAAATATAGTACTACTGCATCTCCCTCGGTATTTCCTCTTATAAAAAAAGTCAAAAGCACATGTATCTCTGTATGGGTATATAACGATATTCATAGGAAATTGATACTATCAAAAAAAAAAAAACACTATAATAAATTATTATACCATGGAGTTGCTACTGTGCACGTATATTCTCGTGTTTTTTTGTGCTTTTGTAATTACCTGATTTTCTTGTTGTTTCTTTTCTTTAAAGTCACAATGACTTAGCATTTGCAATCAGAGTGACGTTTCGAAACCAGCTGGGTGAGTTTGATTTGAGAGAGAGTACAGTGGATTATGGATGGCACACTGATATTCCTCGACTGAGGGAGGGTATGGTCGGAGCCCAGGTAACATGAGACCTTACATTTACATGAACACATGTAGCTAATATACATAGTAGCACTTAAGTACTTATGTATCCTATTTTAAAGAGATTTACATAGTTAGAATGAGCATTGGTCATTTTTCTGTTGTTGCTATGTAAACTATTAATTGCCATGTTTACTGGATTTGCTGCTGCAGGATTGCATGCAGTACGTTGCCATCAACTTAAACTAACATGGCAGAAGTTTATATAATTTTGTTGTGCTATAATTAACTATAGTATCTGATTTCCATGTATATCTCTCCTATTTAATCAATCAGCTGGTTATTTGTTATTGATGCATTGTATGCTGTTTGGTCTGCGGTAAAGTATAATCTTTATTCTATTGATTGTATCATTTTCACACATTTTGCAGTTCTGGTCTGCGTACATGAGTTGCAGTTCTCAGTATTACGATGCCACTCGTACGTTCCTGGACCAGATGGATGTCATCAAGCGTTTCGTCAACCAGTACAATGACACGTTTCAGCTGGCACTGACAGCCGATGACATCGAGAGAGCGTATTACGATAACAATAAGATCGCCTCACTCATTGGAGTGGAAGGGGGTCACGCCATTGATAGCAGCCTAGGAACACTCAGAAGTTTATACCAGTTGGGTGCAAGATACATGACCCTAACCCACACATGCAACACACCCTGGTCAGTGATCTGTTAATATATATATAGTATAGTTTAAATACTTGCTTTGTTGTATTTCGTAGGGCTGACAGTGCTAATGGACCTGACACCGTTGGCCTATCAGACTTTGGAAAGGTTATTATAGTTGTAACATGGCATTTATCATCAGGTCAAAGATATGATATGTTTTATAGAAAGTTGTAAGGGAGATGAACAGGCTAGGAATGATGGTTGATTTATCTCATGTTTCAGCTCTTGTGATGAGTCAAGCACTGGACCATTCGGTAGCACCAGGTATTGTTACAGTATATACCTATATAGTTAAGCAATAGTACAATTATTGCAGTTTGATTAATATGTTGGTGGATGTTTAGCTGCTGTTATAATGGAAGATATCGTCTATTAATAATAGTTATCTTCAGTCACTCCTCGGCCTATTCCTTGTGTCACCATCCCAGAAACGTTCCCGATGATATCCTCCGTAAAATGGTTAGTAATATTTTGAACACAGCTACCATTCACATGCAGTTTGTTTATTGCACCCATCCCATTATAGCCTGATAATGGAGGAATCGTGATGGTTAATTTCTTCCCATTGTTCATCAACTGCAGTATCGAATACGCCTCACTTGAACAAGTTGCAGGTTTAACACTAACCGTAACACATATAGCCCATCCATCCATCAAATCAATATCGTATCTTAATTATTCACTCATATTATAGATCACATTGACTACATTAAAGAACTAATTGGAGTTGATTATGTTGGAATAGGGGGAGATTATGATGGAATACCAAGGTACACATCCATCTGTATAATATGTATATATTTCGACACTGGATAGCTATATTATCGTCACTAATACCTTTACCTGAATAATGAATATATACATATATATACCTGTGTCTATTGCTCATTGTATTATGCTTATGGTTTATGTTCTTTAGTGGACCCAAGGGATTGGAAGACGTGTCCAAGTATCCTGCGTTGTTTGCTGAATTGATCAGAAGGGGATACTCAGATGAAGACGTGGCTAAAATTGCTCACAAAAATCTAATACGAGTTTTCAAACATGTTGAGGAGGTGATTTTAAACTCAGGATAATATTATTCAAATTAATGCTCTTCCCTATCTCTCTCGATCTCCCCTCTTTTTCTAATAAGGTAAGAGATGATTTGGTAGGCAGTGTTACTCCTGATGACTCCCTCATCGACCCTCAACCCAACCAAACATGCCGACCGGATTTTTAAACTTTATTAATATTTACTTCAATAAAATTCATTAACTAAATTTCTAATTGGTATACCTTTAAATTAAAAAATGCTAAAAAAAAAATCAGTTTCTAAAATACAGACCATTTAATTATGAAAACTGTACGTTGAGCTAGTGTAAAGGCTGATTGGAGGGATGGGACCTGTGTATTATGATGGCAGCTGCTATTGAGTGGGCTCATCATCTCGAGTATAGTTACAGTGATGTATAAAGGGCAACATGGAGTCAGCCAGTCCTTGACAGCTGGCCACAAGCACTCCTCTACACATCAAATCCATGGGTGAACCTATGTATTATATACAGGACAAAGGAACCAGTAACAATACAATGCACTTAAATAATTACTAAAATACAATGGCACCTCCAAATAAGGAAAGTTTTGGGACCAATAAAAATATTTTAATACTCAAAGGTTTTCTTTAAAGATAGGTTACTTAAGCATTGTTTCATTGGGAAAGGGACCTCAAAATCCTTTTCTTTGTACGGAGGTTAACATTAAAGGGAGTTTTCATTATCGGAGGTTCCAATGTAACACCAAAGGCCTATAACATGATTAATGTGATTTTCTCATTTACTAAACATGTACAGTGTAACATTGTTAAGGAAAGACGCATGGATTAGATCGATTGATTAATAATTCTCTAATATTAACCGTTAGGATGAAGTGCCACGCCTCCTGCCTCCTGTATAATGATACTGCCGGCCGCGAAATCCCAGCAATGAATTCCATACTCAACATAAGCATCAACACACCCTCTAGCAACCATACAGCAGCTAATAGCAGCTGATCCAAGACTACGAACACTATAGAAATATTGATAATAATGCACTCAGAAATATATTACTATTGTAGTCCCAACTATACCCATGGACATGGCATCTTTCACAGGCCAGGTCGTGAATGGTGGACACTTTAGGATCCAGTTCTGGAGCAGTTCGAGTGCCTCCAACATCTGTTATAACTAAAGCCTTCTTGATATCTACAGAAATAGAAAGCAGAAAGAGAGAGATAGAGAGAGCTAGAGTAATAAACTTGTTAATAGGTATGTGTAGAATATATAAAGTATTCTCTCAATTTCCTGTGAATTTTATTTTCGTTCATCAACGAAATCAATGAAGTACCGGTGCAATTAGAGACGTGTAATGGTTGGCCATTTACGTATGCTCCGCCCCCTTTCATTGCCGAGTACAATTCGTCAGTGAAGAAATTGTATATGACACCAACTACTACCTGGAACAGAGGGGAGGGGTGGGGTATAGGGAAAGTGAAAATGAGAGTGGATTGAACAATGTGTGAATGAAGCAAGGGCCATGTATTGCTGTTACCTCTTTATTTATTGCAAGTCCTAGAACAATTGCTGAACAAGGAAATCTGTACAAATTAATAAAATATAGTCAACACATAACACAACAGGTAAGGGCTGTGCTATAAGTCCATAATATATGCATGCTTTAAACGTTATATATGGAGTGCTTTGCAGTGAGTGTGAATGGTTATATTTACCCGTGAACAAAGTTGCAAGTTCCATCGATCGGGTCAATTATCCAGGTCGGGTTGTCAGTCAGAATACAAGGGCCGTCTGCAGTTTCTTCACCGATAAATCTATAGTTATAAGTACAACAGGTATACATATACAGCAGGTGGTATATCGGCCAATATTTTTATCATATGCATAATGATGGTACCAGGAGGGGGTGTGTCTACTTGGGGCATAGTAGTTTGGTTTCAAGGGGTGGGGGATGTGGGTCGGAATGTAGTGTATATAGTCTACTATTTAATCTTGAATGCTTACTTGTGAGTTGGGAAGGATTTCGATAGAGTCTTTATAATGATTCCCTCAATCTTTTGATCCGTCTCGGTGACTAGGTCAGATGAACTTAGCTTGCTTGATACACTGCTACTGTCACGGTATCTTTTCGACTCCTCTCTAGCTATCTATGACGATAGAAATATAAGTATAAATATTATATTTATAATACTCTTTTTGGCTACATACTGCTCCTGTTTCCTTTGCTATTGCCTCAGCAGCTTCAAGAAAGGTTTTTAGATTATCCGAGAGATTATCACTGTTAGACGCCATCTTTTTTTTTTTTTTTTTTTTAACCCTTTAGCAACTGAAAGTGAAAGAACCTCAGTGAAGAACATGCACGTGTACCGTTTATCATGCAGGAAGACCTTTGCCCAGTGGCTGTTTCTTAGATCAAGTATAGCAATGCATTTAAATTTACTTTTTTGTCCATCTATACTACAATAAACGCAGGTAGTTCATCGAGCAGACGGAGGCACACCAGAAACGATGTACTGAGAAGGAATAGACGGAATCCTGAACTGGAGGAGGCTGCTAGGAAAGGAAAACGTATTCATAAAACCATTACATCACTACAATAGCTAAACTATACTGCTTCCATTACAGTTCTTGTCCCACTGGATGAAGTATGCAATGAATGGAGACAGTCTCGTGATGGCCTGCAGCACCTCGACACGGTTGCTAGCCACTGTAGAATTTACGAATCCATGTTAGGACAGACATTTCCATCTCGTGGTTACATGGGCGTGGCATATGAGGGTAATATTGAGGTTCACCGTGGGAACATACTCTACCCACGGCAAGTGTTGCACCCTCCAACACTGACATTACCCCGATCCCCATTAGCAACAAAGGATGGAGGGGCTGGACTATATACTGTAACCTTAACAAATCCTGATGGGCACTTATGGAACCCTACGAAGGAAGTACTCCATTGGATGATGTGAGCTATACAATAGAATGGGTGTGGGCAGGATGAAGTGGGTGTGGCTAATATAACGAGACCACATAATTATTGCATTCACAGCACGTATCAGGAGGTCTTTATTTCACTCGTCTCCCTTTATCCATATACAGTACCAATATACCATCGAACAGTCCTACTATGTCTGCTGGTAATACACTCTATCCATACGTGCCCCCTTTACCCCCTCAAGGAACTGGAGTCCATCGACTTGTATTCACCCTGTACTCACACTCCTCTCCTATTGATTCAGTGGAGCCAGTTACAGAGTCCATTGGGTCTTGGTAAGTAGTAATTATTAATGGTGAGCTACGCCTGGCTCGAGTGACTGTGTTAAGGGTGTGTTATTATTGTTCTGTTATTTAGGATGGATAAGCGTACGTTTTCCTCACGATCTTTTCTATCATCTAATCCAACTCTAACTCCATTCACGATTGCCTTCTTCCAAACCCTATGGGATACCTCCGTCAGTCAGACATATTCCAGCTTGGGTAAGAATCTATAATGTATTAAGTAACAATAAAACCATTCTTTTTCTTTCTTGTATTTCTATAGGTTTACAAGAACCAGTGTACGGGATGAAGAAGGAACTAACTCCACGTAAACTTACTCAAAGAGCAGTTAAAGAAGCAAGACGAAACAGATATGTATATTTATAGACCTTAATTATTATTCCCAGAGTATCAATGTTATCATTATTGTAATAAAATTAGATTTGATGTACATAGTATGGGAATCAATTTCATGTACATGGTATAGGAATGAGACTAGATCAATTTCATGTACATGGTATAGGAATGAGACTAGATCAATTTGATGTAATACTAAAAAAGGAATGATAATCTGTTAACATGAAAACATCTCGTTTTAAAAAAAATGCTCTTTAAGATTCATTTCTTTTTTCGTCTCTTGAAATCCTAGATTCCTTTGATTTCCTCTTAGACAACTCCTTTCCTACTTGTAACAAAGTTCCAAGCTTCAAGCTGGCATCGTTAGCCTATGAAATAACAGGCAATATAAACAACCTAGTGGTCCTGCCCCTGCCATTATTAGATTAATTGCTCTAATTACCTCTCGTGAATCATCACTAGGTGATTCTTTTGGCAGTCTCCATTTTGATTGAAACATTTCGTAGTTCTTTTTAGCTTCCGACTTGTCATTGGAGTTATAAAGCAAAATAGCATAGTTTAAATACACAAGGGGATTAACCCTGTAATAACGAGGGAAAATTAAACATTGTGGGTATGGAACCAGTAATTATTGCATGCAGTAGGCAATCAACTCACGTCTCTCTGTCTTTAGTAGCTTGTTTAAAAGCTCTGATAGAATTATCTTGGTCATTCAATTGAGATAAAGCAACTGTATACAATGGAGAGAATCAAAGAATTATACTACACGTATAGTTTCAAATAAGGTAGTGCCCTACTATAATGTTACAATATAACATTGATGTGATGATGCAGTGTGGTCTCACGTACTTCCTATCAACATTAGCAAGCTGGAGTTGGTCGGCTGAAGGCTTTGACCCGCCTTCAGGAAATGAAAGGATGAAGCGTATCTGATAAACAAGTTAAGTACTATAAAATACACTAATCAATGTTGTACATGTCTTGTATTGGTTGTTAGATTGAACATGAGCAAGGATACTGATGCATTGCGAGGTGTGTTAGACCCAGGTTATAGTGTATCTTCCATTCAAAAGGTGCTAAATAATTTGCTCGCTTTAGGCAACTTATTGCCTATAGTAAAGTGAACGAAAACGAAAAAAAACACTAGTAATACAAAGTAACCTTCCTTTTTACAGCCATTTTATATTGACTTACAGCAACGTATTTCTGTTTCCCGTAGAAGCACATCCCTATGTTATTCCAGAGGTGAGGTGACTCGGGACTAACTTGAGCAGCTGTGCGATATTTGGATAAGGCAACATCGTAATCACCATGACACTGCATTATAGAACCAGCAGCCAGAATAGCCTAAACACAGTATATGCCAATAATACATAGTACATGTATATTAGTGAGTAAATGGTGTAATGTAATACTATACGAAACCTTATAGTTGCCTGGATCAAACGTGAGGGCTCCACCCAAGTATTCAAATGCCTTCTGTGACTCACCGATCTGTATAACTCCCAAATATTTTAATGAATAATGTGATTATTATTTTACTAACCTGTAGATATAGCAGACCTAGTGTTGACAGTATTTCAGCATCCTCTGGATTATGCCTAAAGGGACAATGATTTGTTAACAAATATGCATGCTATGTTATATAGTACAGTATAGGCACATACTTGGCAGCTGCACGGTATGTTTCGATCGCCATTTTGATATCCCTGTTCAGTAGATGTAGTCTTCCAAGGTCTTTATATGTCACAGTTTGTGGGCTCAGTTCCAGTGATTTGGACAAGCATTCCTTAGCCTAGAGTACATACATTATCTCAGCCACATATAACACACACATGCATATAAATGGTATAATACTGAATGTAACCGACCTTGGAATGTTCCTTTAATTGCATGTAACAGGCTCCTTTATGATGGAGTGCCTCCTGCAGTTCATAATGGAAAAATTAATGGCTACCTAGTATAGTGCTGTATACCAACTGACCCAGTCCTTGTCTCCTAGTGACTCCAACTGGTTATATGTTTCCAGAGCCGGTCTATACTTGCCAAGAAGAAACCTGGAATGAGCAACAGAGCAATATAGGAGCTGCCATTAAACCGATTCCCTTTGTATTCTTACAGCGTCCTGCCCACTTGCTTGATATTAGCTGGGTTGCTGGGATTGAGCTTCAAGCATTGTTGAAAGTGTTCCAAGGAGCCATTGATGTCACCAGCTTGACGCAGTATCAGACCTTACAATATTGAGCTAGATAAATACCTAATACAATCCCCTAATACCCTCCCACCCCCCTTCCCGCCTTATTCCCTACTGTATGTTCCCATTATAGTTTTATATATACCTTGAGTATATATTGCGTATTCACACAGTCCGTTGGTCTCCTCCAGTAATTCTTTGATCAGTAACTACACATTGAAATATATCGTCAATATACATATACACTACAGCACTCTTCAATATATGTACATACAAGGGTGTAAAGGGTGTGGCCAGTAATATCGGTACCTTTAGCATATTGTATTCAGGCTTTGGCTACTTCTATGTAATGTATATGATTAATTCTGTTTACCTTACAAGTTTCAAAATCCTTTCGAACATAGTGTAAGTGTATTAACCAGTTCTTCCTCTCAAATAAAGGTATCTCAGGAGCTGCATACAGTGGAGAGGCAAACATTAAATAACTGATATTACTAGTATTAGTAATAAAATACCTTTTGTTCCCCTCACAGTGATTCTAGGTTGATTCGACCTGATGGAAGCTTTACTGGTAGACTCCTCTTTCTCTGGCAATGTTCCCGATTCACTGTTCTCGTTCTCTTGTGTTGACGAGTTTCCCTCCTTATCCGCCATGTTTGTTTTGTTTATTACAATGATGTCATGTGACCTTAGCAACCAAAAAGGCGCCTGCCCCCGGGAAACTACTGCACAGGCTTCTTCACGTGTAATAACTAATAAGTTCGTTGATGGTGCATGATACTAGTCTTTTACTAGAGTGTTATGGAAAAGCTCGACAAAGGACTGCAGGAGCTTTGCGAGGCATTACCAACATCGAACTGGCCTGTACTACACGTAGAAATATGTCAGAAACAGTACAGGTAATTTTAACAATTATTTTGAACTTATGCCGGGTAGATTCATCCACCATTCATTCACCATAATAAATCAATTCATTATACTGTAGTACACTTAAAGCCTCCTTGTTGAAGGATCACGTGATGAGCATGCTCCAGACCCGTACGGCTGTGTGTGACCAGTTGGTTATATCCAATTTCTCAGACCACCCCATACTAAACGAACATATTGTTTCGGTTTCAATCCGTGACATACCAAAGGAGGTCAAGGTTCATAATATCCACTGATATTGTCTCACACGAACTGCCTTATTAAATTTTTTAATTAATTTAGTTTATTAATTTTTCAACTACTCGGTTTGTTTGTCATGTGTATCAGCTACATGAAGAGGGACCCGCCCACGAAGATATTGAAGAGGAGGGCAATGTATCAGCTGCCACACACTGGCTATTGCCCAACAGTTGAGCAGTTACATGTAATAATAGTCTAATAGTTTAATCTATAGCTGATGGTAAATGAACGCTTTTAGCTCAATGTGAATGTTTATGTTGTTTTATTGCATACTTTAACTAATCTTTATTTCATTTCGTTTCATAGTTGAGTTCAGTGGTTTATGGGAGAACTTGATATATGATAGCGATATTAAACCAAATGTAAGGCAGAAAATAACTTTTAATTGAGTTTCAATTTTTTTTTTCTGCTTTGCTGTTTAGCTTCTCTCATATGTCGAGACAATGCTTCTATTCTCGGACAGGTATAAAAACAAGGGTTGTGTTACTATAGTGATCAATTAATTATCTAATTAATTAATAGAGGCGTGGACCACAACATGATATCATGGAATAGGGTCGTTTTATTACATGGTTAGGGATAGTATAAAGATTTGATGCTATAGATATTTTTACAGTTTCTTTGTTTCTCTTTAGGCCCACCAGGAACTGGTAAAACTTCACTGTGTAAAGCCCTGGCTCAAAAACTATGTATCAGATTGTCTGAAAGGTGAGGTTACTCATACCAATGTACTCTGTATTATACAGTACCACTGCTACAGGTATTCGTATGGACAGCTGGTGGAGATCAACAGCCACAGTTTATTTTCAAAGTGGTTTTCTGAGGTATGCCAGTATATGTGACCGATCCAATAATGATGTGGGTTTGTTTGTTTATAAGAGTGGTAAACTGGTTCAGAAGTTGTTCTCTAAGATCCACGAGCTGGTCACCGATCCTGATGCTTTAGTATGTATACTAATCGATGAGGTACAGTATATATATATACCATAATGTACAGTATCATTGCTATATGTATACTGTGTATGGGTTATTATGTACATATGTATACTAATCGATGAGGTACAGTATATATATATACCATAATGTACAGTATCATTGCTATATATGTATGGGTTATTATACATTTATACATGTACAGCCAACAATTTATTGATCATACATTTCCCTATAGCCATTAATTCAGTAGTGTGTTTATTATGTATGTTAGGTTGAGAGTCTGACAGCTGCTCGTAAAGCCGCCATGTCTGGTAATGAGCCATCTGACGCTATACGAGTGGTGAATGCTTTACTGACTCAAATAGACCAGATCAAGCGACACTCTAATGTAGTTATACTAACAACGTCCAACGTCACTGGGGCCATTGATTTGGCCTTTGTAGACAGGTATATATGGTTAAGACTTGATTTATAATAATTATATTACATCCACTTTAATGCCTATCAAACAAAACTTGATCAGTTGATGTAAATTTCCTTTAGTTCAAGGGATAATTCATGCATTATGTGTCAACGTACTGGAAACTATTGTATTACTCTCTATATCATATCTACCTACATTTACATGTAGAGCGGACATTAAACAGTACATTGGTTTACCTTCAATGGCGGCCATTTTCCAGATGTACCACTCCTCCATCAAGGAACTAATGAGGGTCAATATAATAGTGCCAACTCAGCAGATCCTGGGTTTACGGTTAGTCACATACATACAGCATTATATATACTTAATGATATACAACTCCTTATGATTATAGTGCTCTAGAGGTGATGAATTACATGAGTAACGATGCTACACTGCTCAGTTTAAAACTAAAGGACATAGCAGCTGCTAGTGTTGGCCTCAGTGGTAGGACACTCCGTAAACTACCGTTCCTAGCTCATGCACTATACGCTCAGGTATATAATGATATGCTATTTGGGCTATACTAATCACAGTGTAATAAACTACACAGACAAGGTGTGGAGTTTTATAGTGTGTTATGTCAATACTCTCTGTAGTATAATACATAAATATAGGTGTACTAATTGAATAATTGGACATACATGTATAAGGTTCCCTTTCTGATCTAGAGTGATTGTATTAGTCTGGAAGTGTATCTCGATGCACTGTTGAGTGCAGTCACTAAGCAATTCTCGGACACACACCAGTTCCATGCAGCAGATTCACACAGCTCTTAGTACAATGGATATAACATTAGAACATCACGATTATTACCAGGACAGCTTATAATTGATCTTTTTAATCCTTAAATGAATGCTTTTAACTCTAGTTGTTATATGAATACTGTTGTGATAAAGGGGGGTGGGTTATAGTAGTCTTCCTAAAAAGGAATATATAGACTAAATTTTAAAATGGCTGAGTTGACCACCTCTCTGCTAGGTCTGGCTGTTGCTCTCTTTGTAATAGCTTCGATGTGGTTTGTACATCGATTCATGTTCTCTGCAAGGAAGTCAGCTGATCCGGAGCCTCCTGGACCGTGGGGGCTACCAATAATCGGTTATCTGCCATTCCTTGGAAGGAAAATGAACGTTACCTTAACAAATTTGTCCAAGAAGTATGGTGATGTGTTTCAAGTGAAACTGGGTGCTCGTAAAGTTGTCGTTGTTAATGGTCAGCGAGCAATTAGGGATGGACTTGTTAACAGGCAGCAGACAGAATTTGCTGGTAGACCGGACTTTTTTACTTATGAAATAGTGCCAAATTTTGGATTCTGCACATATTCTGAAAACTTTCGTATTCATAAAAAATGCACACTCAAGGCTTTTGGTTCTTTTGCTAAAGAGCGTCGTTCTGAGCTCCTGCAGGTCGGACATAAAGCAGTGAGAATGCTGTTAAAAGCAGCTGAAGCCAAAAATGGTGAACCATTCTATCCTAAAGGTGATCTATTCAAGGCAACATGTATTATCATGGGATATATCTGTTATGGAGAAATGTTTGATGGAGACTCTCCTCAAGTTCAGACTATTTTAAGCAGAGATAAAGAATTTGGTGATGGTGTCGCGGCTGGGGTGATATGTAACTACCTTCCTTGGGTCAAACCATTGATTAAAGGCAAGCTCCAGCGATTTAAGGGTCTGCTGAAGCACATCAATGATTACTCTAATCAACTCATCTCAGCTCATCTCGAAACCTACGATGGTGAAAATATAAGAGATATGAGCGACATGTTTCACAAGGTCAGTGAAGACACCGAACTCAAGGTTAACCGTGAAATGCTGCAAAATACTGTTTCAACTATATTAGGAGCCGGGTTTGGTACTGTATCCTCCACACTGATGTACAGCTTTATGATAATGGCTCTCCATAGAGATGTACAGAGGAAAGTCCACGAGGAAATCGATCGTATAATTGGCAAGAGTCGTCTACCTGATTTCGATGACATAAATGACCTACCATATACACATGCTGTTATAATAGAAAATTATCGGCGCCATTCCATGTCAGCGCTTGGGGTTATTCATTCCGCCATGAAGGACACAAAACTCGATGGCTACCATATTGCCAAGGATACTCCGGTGGTTTTCAATTACTACTCGGCCCATCGCGACCCGTCCGTATTCAAGGATCCATATTCCTATAATCCTGATAGATTCCTCACTCCGAGTGGTCAAATCGACCAGACAGCTGTCAATAATGTCATACCGTTTGGCCTAGGTATGAGGAGGTGTGCAGGTGAAGTTATCGCAAGGTTAGAGGTCAATATTTTCTTCATTACGATGATGCAGCGCTGTGTGATCGAGGAGTCTCCCGAACACCCATTAGACCTTGAGGACTACATCATGACTCTAGGTTTGTCGTTAAATCCATTCAAAGTCATCGTAAAGCCAAGGTATGAAGGCGCCTTTGACACTTAACCATTAAAATTATTCACTTGATGAGATAGAACTATATATGTTCTGCAAAGTGCATGCTATAGTTTATGTGTGAGACAACAAAAAAATAATTAGTTTCATAAGTTTTAATTGGAAGAATTTTTTTTATTTCACTATAATAAAACATTTTTTTTTACTTTATTATCATGCCAAATAATATTCATATTGTACTGTATCGAATAATGATATAGGAAACCTTATATAACATGTTATTGTGAAGTATCGTATAAATTATATAAATAGCCCAATTAAAAAAATGATTTAGTTTATTGGTTTGGCCCATGCATGATGGGAGTACATGGTTTACAATACTGATCTGTAAGTAACAGCCAGCATGGTCCATACAGCACATAGATCCTCAGGGTATGGCCACACCCTCACTCTAATAGACAATCTAACATCATCACCACGACAGTTAATGATGTCACTACAGATAGGTGATCTGAGAGGGGGGAGGGGGAGGAAAGAGATTTAATCAGTCAGCCAAGATCGTATTTAGCTCCTACAAACACAATACTACACATACATGTAACATAGATCCCTTAAATAGTAAGAGGTACTGAGGAATAGTGCTAAAAAATTATTTTTTTTTGTTCTTGCATTCATTACATCCTTTGATTTCTCGGGAATAGCAAAACCAAGCTCCTCTGGCGTACACAATAATGGAAAGATATCCAATGTATTACATGTATAGCTATCATAGCTCAGTATAGGCTATAGTACATATAACAGCTCGTCCATTAGAATGTATGCTATAAATACACACAGAGCTGTCAATGATTACCTTACCCTAAACATATCAAGAAGATCCTTTTAGCCGAACAATGGTTAGTCTGTAGAGGGAATCCCTTGAAAGTGTGTCCCTGTGGCACATTTCTGGTAACGATGTCCTTAAACTCCTCCGCCCCCACATTAACCCCTTCTCTCCTCTCTAGTTCGTAACTGGACAATGAAGGGCTCAATAAATATCCCAAGTTTCGATCCCAAGTGGTGGGTAATCCACAATCCTGGGGGAAAAAAATTGAATAACTTGCATGGAGGGTTGGTCTGGCTACATAAGACTAAAAGTAACGTACCATTCTGTGCTGTGTAATGATGGACATCAGCTCTTGCTCTAAGTCTGAGCTTAGTACTTCATGATCCATTTGACTAGCAGTAAGGCAGGGAATCACTCCCGACATCTGACAAAGAAGAGAAAATGGCAACAATAATTCCCATTTGATTAAATAAATAATGTAGCCCCATGGCAACTCAAAAACAATTTTACACACATAAATTCTGACCCAACAGGATTCATTTACCTGTTTGACAGCTCCAATAGCATCTTTGCTCATTGATTTCCAGTGTGTTCCATTGCGTAGGTCATATTGCGACGTCAGTACATTATCAGAGGGCTGTATATTGGCATAGAACGATCTATCATTGAATACACAACCTATAGTACGGTATGGGTGTGTGGGAATGGGAACGGGGCTACCAGCACTGGAATCAGGATCATATGGAGAGTGGTGAAATCTTCAATTAAAAGAATCGAACAATGGGTGATGTGTAGTAATCATAGGATCTAATAAAGAGGAGCTTACTTACCTCTGTGCAGTTAGGCTCTCCCAGAATACCACTGAACCATCACCATTGATCGTCATTACCCAGGAGTGGGCGGTTCCTTTGACCTTAGTTCCCAGACAAACGAAGGCGTCCAATCCATACCCAAGTAATAGAGAGCAAAGGAGAACAGCGTGATCCTCACATCCCTATAAGAATGGGGCATCACAAGTTTATAATAATTATACTATTAGAAGCACTAATATATAACCTATGTAAAAATCAATTAATTCTTAATTCTATAACCTCATTCTACATTCCCAGCCTTATTTCCAATTTATCGTTCCATAGCCCCATTTCCATTCACTCGTTCCCCAGGCTCATTCCCGAATTCGCAATAATCCATACCCATCCCCATTCTAATGTTAACTCCATATCAGTATTAACTCACCCCACTCTTTGTTGCTAACACGCTATGCAGTCTTGTCCAAACTTCTCCTGTTCTCTCTTTCTTTCTTCCTCCCTCTCCGACATTATTAACCTGTCGATGTTCAATTAAACTGACAAACCTGGCAGCGTGCCTTGGACCATCCAATAATCTTCCTGCTCTTAACGAAGTTACAAACGTACACACCATTTTACTGTCATTCGTCTCATCTTCAGCGAATATCTTGACGATCCTTTGAGTGTGGTTTTGTCTGATAGCCAGATATTCTTTCCACCATTGCTTGGCATATAACAAGAACATACGTTTACTCTCTGTCTCTCTCTGGTGTTCCAACCCGCACTGTGCCTCAAGTATGTCCCTGTTCAGATAATTCAGTTGCCTTGGTAACAATTGCCATCTTAGATTAAGCACTCCAGGAGGTACTTGGCCGTCCGCTTTCAAGCCAACCAATTCAATTGATTGGTTCGTTACGTTGTCATGGCAACAAAGAACTGTCAGCCAGTTTATTTTACAAGTTCCCATTAGCTCTGAGTCTCCCCGAGGAGTTAACGAGGTCATTATAATATGGATGGGATGTGGGAGGGTCATCAGGTCCTGTGGAGAGTGGGCGGAGCTTGGTTTGTTTGATAATTTAACAAGGAATCCCTCATGTATCTCGGGATCACATGACGCAACAACGGGCGAAGAAACGAAACGCTGCTCATCATAATAAATATGGAATTGGAAATAACTAGTGGGCGGAGTTTCGATTTCATTAATATAGTCAATAAAGGCGTGTCCTCGAATAATCTGTAGATACATAAACTGCCCAGACTTGCCTGTGAAAATTAATTTAATAAATCACTTAAAAAAAAACAATTAGTAAATCGAGTTTCACCTTCAATTAGACGTTCTGGTCCATTACTGCTCTCGCCAACTGTCTTTGTTGGACTGTGAATCCTCTCAACTGGACCCCGTCTGTCTTTCTTTGTCTTGTTTTTCTTCTCAAGCTCTAACCCAGCCATTACCTCATGCACCAACCCTTTCTCTTCCAACAGCTCCATCAAGGCCTGTTCTCCTATACTCTCATCTTCAACTCCGTCAATACATTGCCTTATTCTTCTTTGGACCGTGTCAGATGAAACTTTATCACGTATCAACTGCCTCAACTCTGCAAGTCGTTCTTTGGACATAGAGTTTTCATCCATTACTTCTCAAACTTTATCCTACCTAAGTCCCGCCCACAAAAGCCCGCCATTAAAATAGGCGGTAACAATGTATAACCACGCCCATATTTTCATTTCAAGAAAAATGGCGGTTTCTTTGTGAAAGAATTTATCGAGAAATTTATTCATTAATATTCAAAAAAAGAAGAAAAAAATGGGTGGCAATAAGAAGCATAAAGCTAAGAAACACAAGGCACAACATTCCAGAGAAGTCAAAGAAGATGAAGGTGTGTATTAGGCTAGACTAAATTGTAACTTTGCTATCTGTTCTTCTAATGTTCACCCTTTAGATGCTACAAGCTCAGGAAAGATGAAAGTAGTATTTCGTGTACCCCCACCACACCCACCCTCTCCTCCTGAGCCCTCTTTTATTGTATCATTACCAATCGAAGACATTGCCAGAGCCAGGCATTCCCGTCCCGAGGATAGTGAACCTGCCACACCCACAAAATCTCACAAAAAGCACAAAAGAAAGCGTCATCACCACGTCAGCAAGTCTTCGTCACATGTATCAGCCCCGCCCACTGAGTATTACGGTAGTACAAGTGAACGAGATGATGAGGACAACGACCTGAGGAAGAAAACAACTTCTCAACAACAACCACTCAGAACACACGGTAAAGGAAAGGACCTGAACTTTCACAAGACACCTGGAAAAGAAGTAGCTTATCAAAAAGCTCACTTAGGGCCACCATGTTTGGACGTAGTTGAGAGTGATGATGAGGAAGATGAGTCAATGGATACCAGCGACTATTATAGCAAACCTAAACGGGAGAAGAAGGAAGTCCAATCTTTACCAGTTGAAATAAACCTGGATATGCTAACGTTGAGCCCTGCTGGTCAACAACATCGGCGACGTCCCCACGGGAGCGGAGGTAAAGACATGAACCTCTTCAGGGTAACCCAGGGATCTCCGCCCCTGGCCACTGTGAGTCAATCCAGCTCCTTTCAAACTCCGCCCACGCAGTCATCATCTCCCGTAGTCAAGAAGAATGTATCGGCTGATCTTTCGAATCAGAGTGGTCTGTCAGATGAAGGAGAGAAGAAGAAAAAGAGAAAAAAGAAAAAGAAACATCGAAGCAAAGAGAACTCGTCAGGGAAATCTAAGAAGAGTGTCAAAGGCTCTGCCCAACTTTCATCGCCCCCACATACCCACAACATCACTGATGAATCAATGGAAGACGATCCATCCATTCTATATCCAGACTCCGCCCACAAAGATGACTCCAGCGATGTAGTGGAACCTTATCCTCAAGAACAAAGCCAAGCTCCGCCCCCTAAGAGAGCGCCGAGTCCCACGGATACCTCCCCCATAGTGTGAGTTATATTATTGAACACATTATCATTCATACAATGCTATAAATGGGTATCCTCAAAAGCTAAAGTCTGTTCACATTGAGTTGAGGATTTGCTCATTAGATATTCATCTAAAATTCATTAATTATGCCCACACACCACCCACGCACTTCCCCAAGGCCCTGTACTTGATACATTATGAATGATAATTATTGCGCAATAAGTATCAATAAAATACTATTGAGCAAATCCTCAACTCAATATGAACAGACTATTGTTACTAATAAGTGTTTGTTTTTCCTAATTAGATCATTACCATCTCCTTCTTCATCTTCCTCTTCCCGTCTCCATCAAGGGGTTAAGCTCCCTCGCTCTGCTCTACGATATTTCCTCAAGCACATCCACCATCAGATCCAGCGTAACGACCCAGAGGGCGTGTTCTCTGAGCCAGTTACCGATGACATCGCTCCTAATTACTCTACTATAATTAAACAGCCTATGGACCTACAAACAATGGCGTTGAAAATAGATAGTAATTCGTATTCAACAGTTGACGAATTCAAGGTAAACACATGCACATACATGTATGTACAATGATTCATAATGTGTACTATAAATATATACTTAATACACGTTCATACATGATACATGTATGCTTATGCTTTAAGTCCAAAGTCCATCTGCATTAACCTTTTATAGATTATG
>JAYJLX010116199.1:0-20247 GCA_036873525.1 Chalinula nematifera
TCCCTCAGGTCCAGTTTCGTTCCCAGTAGTATTATTGGTACATTAGGACAATAGTGATTCAACTCAGCATACCACTACACAAACCGCAAGTATAATAGGTATAACAAGATAATACATACATAAAACTATGGGATTAAAGGAACAGCACACTGAAGGAAATTAGTGTCACTTTTTTTATTAAGATTTTACAACAAAAATACCCTAATGACTAAAACTATGCCGTTGCTACACTATCAGGTACTACTCTTACATAGCCAGAGTCTTTCACTTGAATGCACAGCAAATGGAAGAGTCTTGGGCTACAGAAGGTCACAATTAATGAACACCACTGCAGGAGCCATACGTTTCTCTCCCCCTTATATTGAATGCAGTACAAAGCTACTGGGGTTTTATAAACAATACACACCTTTTCTTCAACATGCTGTAGAGTATGGATGTCAGCCAGTGAGAAACATAGTATAACAATATCAGTATTCGGATATGCTAGCGGCATGAAACGATCCCAGTCCTGCGGGTCCTCCCCAGGTCTACCTAGTGTGATATGAAGCACTTTGTATTAAAAAAAAAACAAAGATGCCATACATGTGTAACTAGTATGGTTGACCACACCTTTCATTCAGAATGGAAGCGTCTGGTCTAAAGTCAGTGCAGAAATATATTACAGGCTAATCAGACTCAATCCATGTGACTTTGGGCCAACGTCAATGAATACCATATGCTATCAGACATGTAATTAGAATACTCTATTATCTATGCTATTACCTGGTGCTGTGTCCCAAAGTGCTAATTCACAATATCCGTCATTTCCTACATCATAACCTCTGAACATTCCTTCAAACACACGTGGAGCGTATCTAAAGGGGAATTCTTTTCTCCAGTGACTCCATAAGAGACAGGTCTTTCCCACACCTGGGTCTCCTAACGTCAGTAACTTTTTTCTGTACTCGGCCATGTCGTTTTAGCCATGTTTTGCGTGGGCAGTCAGTCACGCGGGTAAACAGAGGGCGCGGTTAAGTTCCATGTGCATCGCATGCAGCTGCTGGTGAGTGGACGCGTGGGTGGTTATAGAACTTTTAATACTATTAAATTAAAGGTGAAGCAGCCAACCTAGAAACCACATATCGCTTTCAACCTCTTCCGATCAACTTCGAGCAACAAAGAATCTTTAAATTACTTGAAAAGAAAGAAAATCATCATGTCTGCTATAAAGGTGGCCTAGTTTACATTTAATGTAAAAAAAATCTAGCTTCATTTCTCCTTTTCTCTCTTCCAAACAAAGCTGGGTGACACTATCCCTTCCATAACTGTCTATGGAGCTACTCCAAAGGATGAAATAAACATCTCTGAGCTCTTTAAAGGCAAGAAAGTGATATTGTTTGGATTGCCAGGTGCATTCACTCCCGGCTGCCATAAGGTTAGCCCTAAAGATTGTTCTTCTTGCAACAATATTCCATTCCCCTCCTTTGAGTCCTTTCTCCTCCCAATAGTCCCACCTTCCTGGCTACATTGAGGATCGTGATCTATTTGTTGTAAGTTGTGTTGTATGTTGATGTTTATACAGGAGCACGTGGAGTCATGTTAGTTTGCACAAGTGTAGCCCCATCTATTCGCCTGTGTTAACAAACTGTGTGTGAAGTGTTGACAGTCGCTAAAAAAAAGAATTGTGTTTTGGAGAAATGAGTATATCCATTCATTTGTGGTATAT
This sequence comes from Chalinula nematifera, assembly GCA_036873525.1. NCBI lineage: Eukaryota > Metazoa > Porifera > Demospongiae > Haplosclerida > Chalinidae > Chalinula > Chalinula nematifera. Next base: position 1,706 of record JAYJLX010116199.1, read on the forward strand.
TTTTTTGCTGGAAAGCACGTGACTGGCCAGTGATATTGCGCTTGTATGCCCGCGAAATTCAACTTTTTTTTACGTCCAAGTGTGATTTTGAGTGTAAAGTAATAGTTGAAAGCTCTAGTGTGAAATAAACAGTGAAATGCCTTTAAGTGTGAAACAACAGATACCGTAGTGTGAAATAGCTTTGTCAAATAGTCAGTAATGCCCTACAGCTAGTGTCAAATTCATATAGACAGCTAAAACGAGATAAATAATTTACATCTCTCCTTTAATGTCCCTAACTATAGGCAAAAGGTGTTGACTTGATTGCTTGTATCTCCGTCAATGATCCTTTCGTAATGGCAGCTTGGGGGGAGAATACTGGAGCAACTGGGAAGGTATGTTCATTAGTTGGTGTCGAAAACAATGAACTCATTTTTTTTATAATTTGTGTATTTAAACTCTTACATGCCTTTGCAGGTTCAAATGCTTGCTGACACTTGTGGTGCATTCACCAAGGTTTGTTTTGTATTACACTGACTACTAATTGGATTACTTAGAGACAATAATACGGATCGTTTTCCATGGTCATATCCTGTATCACCTTTTTTGTAGGCTATCGGAATGGATTTTGACGCTACTGCTATGCTGGGCAACATTCGTAGCAAGAGGTAATTGATACGAACTGCATGCACCGGATGGGTGACACAATCCCTTGGTGGGTAATATGGTACCTGATAGGTGGCATACATCAGTAATCACATTACTACTAATTTACTACCATGCTGTGATCCAATGGTTAAGGTGTCATATTGAAGAAAAAAATTCAGTAATAGATAGTCTTATAAGATATCACAGTGTTCTGTCACATTATTTGAAGAACCAAAAGATAGCAATGCATTGCAATGTTATAAACCGTATAATTTGTTCTGATATTATTCTTGAATGTTGCTGCAGGTACTCCATGGTGATTGATGATGGCTATGTCACCTTTCTGAGTGTCGAGCCCGATGGTACTGGCCTGTGCACTTCTTTGTCTAAAGTTATCCTGAAGAACCTTTAGGGAACACATGTGTACTTTATTAGTGACCATGTTATGTAGATATAGACCATCAGAGCTATTTTATCACCTTCTCTCCCACTTTTTTTTTGTTCAAGGAAGATGAAGGTTATAGAAAAACTAATTAGACTGTATTATAGTCTAATACCTTTTAGCCACGCCTCTTGTCATTGTGATGATGCTCAATGATGCCATAGAGGTGTGTGTTGCATGTCTGCACCGCCCACTACACTGATAGTTATAGCCTAGCTATGTTTAGAAACTCTTTGCTCCGTTTGTGCAGTAGAACTGTAACTACATCGTGTGGAAAGTATGCTCCTATCAAGGTACTAATATCGATTGATCTTAGTCTAGCCCATAGCCTTGAAGCACGAGTGGTTGTAGAAGCAGATAAGCACTAGCATGCATGCATGATATTACAGTGGGTGTGGTTTATAGGAATGGAAGAAAGGAAATGACTGCATTTAGAAGAAATATTTAGTAATGTTATAGACAACTGATCAATCATAGTGATTATTCATTATAATTATAGGCATATAGTGAGCGAGACTAGGCCCATAAGTATGGACAACATTTACGTAGTCCAGGTGTAGCCAGACCCTCCCACTTGCTTCACGTGGTATAGCAAGTGGGAGGGTTTGGCTATGCGAGACTATAGTAGTCCAGAGCCTTCCACTATTATAGTAAAGGGGTTTATTCGCTATACACTTACACCTGCTTGATCCCATTTAAAGTACGGTAGATTGAGAGCTGGACTAACAAGTGTGCAGAATCATGCACCATGCAGACTTTCACTAGGCTATATAATAGTCGGATATATCCGCTACCTAACAATTGAGCCGGGACTATACTGCAAATTATTGTACAGCCTTATTGTATGATTAGTCCTAATGTTGTTTGTTGTAGTGAAAAATAGCATAGTTTCTTTTTTTATAATTAATTATAAATGTGTTTTGCATGATTAGAATTCATCGTTGCATTTTAATTATTATTGCCTTTACCAAATTAAAGGCTGGAGAATCGGCGCCATCTGTTGTCGTGCAAGAAATGACACCAAATAATGATTTGGACAATGTTAACATGGCTGACCTATTCAAACAAAAAAGAGTGGTGCTATTCGGAGTTCCAGGTGCCTTTACCACCACCTGTCATAAAGTAAGCCACCATTTCTTCAGTTAGCCCCGCCCACTCCCTTTATAAGTATGTATGATTATTATTGCAGTCACATCTTCCTGGTTTTGTGAAGAATTATGCAAATTTCACTGTAAGTTATCTGTTGGCATTGAATAAGGCCAATAAATTATTGGCACACGTAGTACGTTATGACTGGAAGGAAGTCAATATACTAGTTGGATTTTACCTCTATTATATGTATTAATTTTTGTGTACTTAATTCAGTGGTTTTGCAATATGTCGCGATTAACGTGTGCTAAATTTAGCATTTTATTGTTGAACTAATAATAGCAATTAACGCATACTAAATGTAGCAAAAACTGCGTAGCTGCTAAAGAGGTTATATTTAGTAAACATAATCAGTAAGTGAGAATAGGGTATGCAGCTATACTTGTTAGCATTGAATTCTAATTTTAGCATGATGTTGGTGTGAATCAGCCTTTAGTATGCTCAAACTACTTGATATGTGCCTGAACTACTTTGAGAAGATCTTTTTAGTTTAACTAGTTGAAGCATGTACGTATCAATTTAAAGTCCCAATGCATTAGTGTATATCTACACAATATGAATAGACTTTAGTTTAACTAGTTGAATGACCTATAACAGCTGGAATAGTTAGTTAGTTATATGTAATTATTATTATTATTATTAATAGGATAAAGGTATAGATGTGGTTGCTTGCTTAGCAGTTAATGACGCATTTGTAATGGATGCTTGGGGCAAGGCTACCAATGCTATAGGAAAGGTATGTAGCTTTACAATATAGTATTATAATGATTATTGCTGTTTGTATAGATTAGAATGTTAGCAGATACGAATGGTCTATTCACTAAGGTACGTAAATAGTGTACAGTTGAACCTCCTTTTAAAGGGTACCCCTTGGGACCCGGATTGAAAGCTTGTGATGCTCGTTATAATTGTTATAAGTCAATACAGGACTTTGTAACTAGCTCACCCAGCCCTCCGCAGCATGCATGACTGCATAATATATTATCCACTCATTTAGAATGTTTTAATAAGTTGTGTTTTATTTTCTCTTAGGCAGCTGATCTTGATTTCGATATCGAGGTCCTGGGTGGTATCCGATGTAAACGGTAACCACTTGCTGTATGAAGTTTTGTCTGTTAGATGTATTAATGTAGGTGTATGTGTGTGTTATAGGTTCTCCATGTTTATTGAAGATGGAGTTGTAAAGGTTGTCAACATTGAGTCTGCTCCTGGGGAAGTAACTAACACAGCTGCAGAAAAACTTCTAGATCAAATCTAAAATTCTAAAATCAAGATCTAAAGACTAGTTATTGATAGTTATTAGTTGTTTATTAATAGTTATTTATTTTGGCGGCACCGCCCATTTCCTCTGTTAATAATCGAAATTGCAGTCTTCTACTCCCACTAAACATAGAAGACGACGATCAAGCTCTTGTTTCTCTCTGTGTTTCTCCTTGTCGATCGTCACTGTACAATTTTACTGACTCAAGACAAATTTCTAAAGCCCGTCTGGTAAGCCACACGTGTGTATACCGTAGTGTTAGAGATATATATTTTTTGTGAAAGCGCTTTTTTTTTTTAATATCGGTATTTATGTCGGTTTATGTTCTTTGTCGTGATTTGACTGTTTGTAGGAGGTGTTAAGTGGTGCTTTAGACTAAATAAATGTTCGCTATTATTTAAGTATCGCTGCGTTTTGTGTGTAGCCTTTCGTCCAGTAAGCTCTAGTTAGGGGTCCAATCCGTATTTGTGGGAGGGTATGGACTATACTGTGTAGCCAAGAGCTAGCTGTAGTGTGTGTTAGTTTGTATACACAATAAATACATGTTTCACTAGTTGTCTTATTGTGGTTGAGACCTTGTTATTTCAACAATCCTTCCCTGTGATTTTCCCAAGGCCCCACAGTATATAAATTATATATATAATTATAAACACATTTAATTCCTCTCCTCGTGTATAATATTATATATATAGACATGTAGACGTATGCACAGAGGGTGGAAGGGGGCAAAAATTTTGCGAAATGGGTAACAGGTGATGTTGTGAAGTGTTTTAATCAAGTTCAGATAGTTCACCCCTCCTCTAAGTCCCTCTAATAAATGGGCGTGGTCTATTTGTATTAGTTTCGTATGTGTATTACTTTAGAGGGAAATATAATTTCCATTAATGTCCTCACACATTCTGATGCTTTACTGCTCATTCCTTTGGAAGTTATTTCAAGTACAATGTGTATCATAACTGTTGATGGGAATCATTGTGTGTCAGCACCCAATGTTAGAGGGGTATTTAAGTGTGAACTATATGCATACATAGAGTTATGGGTCATTAGGGAAACCAAGTGTAGCTTGAAGGGGTCTGTTTGGGGAGATAATGGATGTTTCTAAATAAAGCACTTGTCTTTTTGTCATACGTCATCTTGTTTGGTGATATCATTGGATACTTTAGTTAGTGTGTGTGTTTAAAGTGTATAAACACTTGGTAATGACTAGTAATTGATCCAGTAGTCAACAGTAGCAACAGTTGATGTGTCCCTTAGCATCTAGTGCCAATTTCACAGTCAAACTGTTGTTTATGGCTTGTGTTATATACTGTATAATATAGATTATACCGATGTATGTTTATGCTATTTTACTTGTCTTTCTTTCACTATCTCTTTGGCTCTTCTCTCTCTCTGTTTCCTCATTCTTTTCACTTCCCGTCTTTTCCCCTCTCCATTTTTTTAGCTATGACAACATCGAGACAATCACCAGGGCAACTCGGGTATGACCCGAACTTAATTGAAATCAAATCGAAGGTAACAGTTGATAAGAGCATTGGGGGCGGGTCCACTCATGCCACCAAATTAGCCTCTGTTACTATTCCTCATGCTATTTCAAACTCTTGCTCCATTCATTTGATCAATCTCCACAGAGTACGGCACATTTCCTTGTTGTGATTTTGAATACTTTTGGGAGAAACAGTGGCATAAATATGCAATAACAATCAACATGATCGCATAGAATGAACGATGGTTGGCGGTTGACCAGCCTTCCTTACATATACTGTACCATCTATGTAACCTATAAATAAAGGACATGCTGTACTGTATAGTGTATACAGTAAATTTGTTTTGGAAGTATACAAACTCCATTGCTAGCATATAGGAAGGAAGGAAGGATTGATTGCGTTATTTGTTTCTACTAATTGATCTTGGATTCAGATCGTGCATTATCACGAGCTGAGTTTGGAGCTTTTCATTGCGATGAACTTAAACAAGTTGATTTTTTTATGCAGTAATTTCAAAATCAGATCTTGTATCACAATTTAGCAACTTGATACCATTTTCAAATTACGTACATTAAGTCTGTAACTGACACTAATCATCCTATATAGCTATAAGTTAACTAGCAACTGCTTGTGTGACAGTGATCAATATATACATGTATATAGTAACCATGGTATATAGTGACTGCTAATAATATTGTGATGTGTGTGTGATTGTATGTATGTGGGTATGTCTGTTGTCTTTGTCTATAGTTTTGTCAGTTGGAATAGTAATAGGTCCAGACCCTCTGGCTGGGCTACACACCCTAGCATCATTAGTAGCAACTGACTGACTCAGCACGCATACTATACTATACTATATGTGTGGATAGCAGATCTGAAAGTTGAATTTTAGTTTTCCCCTATTCCATGTCCTTTGTATATAGTATATTTTGTGATACAGTTTACTACATACATATAATGATACTATATAACCTCTCTCTCAGTGTGTAGTGTATTATATGGTTTACTCTACTATATAACCTCTCTCTTTCTCTGTAATAATTAGTGTCTTTAATTGTACTATGCTAATATATGGTTTACTAGACTATATGTATTATAGCCCTCTCTTTATGTGTATTAGATCATTATCTAGACTATATAGCTCTGTTTTTATGTGGTAGTGTATATTTATGGTTGTATAGGGTTAGTTTACTACACGATCTCACTGTGAATCTCTCCCTTCTTTGCCGTGTGTGCCGCCATTTTTTCACTGGAATGCTGTGTTTATTTATCTTCTTTGAACTCTATGTGACCACCATCACACTGTCATCTTTCTCTATTCCCTTTAACAAGTGTATTACTGAATCGAATACATGTACTGGCTTCGTTGGCTGTGTGTTTTTTAAGTCTATCTGTTGAATTAATTGCTCTTAATTACGAGTGCCTTTCAACTCCCCTGACTGTAACATGACAGACAGCAAATTGTTATGACTTCATTAGATGCACACACATACATATATACGTGTTTTATACATGTCACTATGCTAGTAACTGTTATTTGTCGTACTAACTCAGTGCTTCCACTACCAATCAGGCATGGGCTATAGACTTTATTTGCTGCTAACTTGATTCTATTATGAACAGTTACAGGTGGGGAGGTTTAGTACAGCATATGCTTACTATACACGTATATGTATATAATAAAAATATGTGCATAGCATATATATACATATATGTGTATATTATTGTAAGGTATGGATGTATTATTGTATGTTTGTGTATGTATTTTTATTGACTGGTATTTTAATTGAGCAATGTTCTTGTTTGGTTAGTATGTTATTACAAAGAAGAATTCCAAGAATGAATATCACCATTACCTTTCAATTATACCCACACCACATGTTATCGATCTCTTCTCCAGTCTCTCCCCCTCCCTCCCTCCCTCTTTTCTTCCCTCTGTATCATTTCCTAAATTTATTTGTAAATGCATGTAATTTACACTAAAGAAGAGTATAGTAGTGGAACCTCTCTACTATGGAACTCCAAGTCCTTGTACATTATTTAAAGTGTCCTGGTTACAGAGGTTCCACTGTGTAGCTTGTATGTACTTCAGGCCTTTAGCTTCTACACAAAGTTGATAGCCATGTAGCTATATTGGTATATATAGCCTGTTACTGTGTTATGTGTGTATATGATGCTATAGTATAACATATTGCAGCTTTCTATGTATACTCACTAACTGAATTTCCCCAACCTATGGTAGCCTTTACTCATAGGCTCTCTGCTTCAATGTACAGCTTCACACAACAGAACACTAGAGTATACCATATTATCTGTACAGTACACACACACACACTACTGTGTGGTATATTATCTGTAGTAGTACACTTGTTGTATCTGTAATTACAATTCGACAAGTGTGGAAAACAAGATGGGTGTAACTCTATCTATAGTTTTCGTACAGCCCTACTAGTTCTCAGTGATCTAATATCAATAATACCTTCTACCATTGACCTCCCTTATTTCATGTTGATGTGATATCATGTATCATTAGTTCATGTATGTAATTAGTGCTGGTTTTTTTTTTGTTTTGCATGGTTGTAGGGTACTAAAGGTCATATAATTAACAGTCAGTATATTATGTCTACATGTATATACATGTACATACATGTATATTATACATGTACATATATGTACATGAATGTATCGATGACCAGTTAGTAGTAAAGCTGTTTTAGTTGTAACGTGTCATAATTTGTTTTCATAGCACGATGATGCTTGAAATTAGAAACAATTTCTTTAAATAATCTTTTTTATTAATTTACTATTGAAATTTTTTTTATCCAGTTTGAATTCGAGTTTCGAAGGTTCAATATTAGTCGCCTGGAGGTCACTCAGTATGAAAAACTTAATCATATGATAAGAGAGTCGCATCGATTACCGGCTGATCTACAGTTCACCGTTTCCTACACTAACCCTAGAAACAGGGACCTCCTGCCCATCACCAATGACGACAACATGGGCAGAGCATTCGAGACGGCCATGCCTTTCCTAAGACTCGTTATATATAGAGAGAGAGGTAATACATTATTATAGTCTTGTAACCAAAGGCCAATTATTATAGCTGAGTAGTGAGGCCATCATTGTACAGGGTGGAAATGATTTTTTCTTTGATGTTTTGGGGCAACCTGTTGCCAGTGATAGAAAGCTCTCTCTGTGCAATAGCAGGGGAACAGTTGACTAGTGTATGGTAAAGCTAGTGATTTACCTTTGATTTGAATGTTGTTAAAAAAAATGGATTTCCCCCAAACATGTTTGCTTTTATAAGTGGACTTCCTTTCTTAAGCTTTCAAAAGATTTCTGTTTTTTGTTATTTCCAAGGAAACGGCACTGTTTAAATAATTATTTCACTTGTTTGTTTTTGTTTTTTTGCCTTTCGATAGAGCAAATGGATGAAGTAATTCGTGAACAGGAAAGGAAGAAGAAAAGCAAAAGCTTGTTTGCTGAGAGTGCTAAAAAAACTTCGACTACGATCAGTGCTCCCAAAGAATTCCGTAAAGTAGGTTCAATCGTTGATGCCGATCTTCTACCAGATACTGTTAGACGAGTCAAACTTGTGAAGCAGTCAACCGATCGACCTCTGGGTTTCTACATACGCGACGGTACCAGTGTCAGAGTAACACCGTATGGACTGGAAAAGGTTCCGGGAATATTCATATCAAGACTGGTTCCAGGGGGTTTAGCAGAGGGTACTGGCTTGCTATCGATAAATGATGAAATAATAGAGGTTAACGGTATCGATACCCTCGGCAAGAGTCTAGATCAGGTGACTGACATGATGGTCGCCAATAGCCAAAATCTCATCATTACGGTAAAACCAGCCTCTCTTCCACCTTCGACACCAAGAACGAATACACTCACGAGGAATCCCGGGGGTAAGAAAGGGTCATCCCCGCCCCCTAAACAGTCACGTAGCAACTCGGAGATCCCACTGTCGACCACGCCTATTGGTAAATCAAATAAGCAAATAAGACAGAGTTTATCGGATTTGGAAGGGTCTGGTAACAGTGGGCCGGCAAAGAACACCTATAGCGAGGCACCGAAACGACAATCATTGCAACCTGTGGCTTCGTAACCAGTTATACATTTAATGAACCGTATTTTATTATTATTATTATTAATATATTTCCTGAATATCTTATAAGAAATTATCATTTGTTGTACTCGTTGTTGGAATTATTGAATAGTGTTTTATTTACTTCTGTTTGTCCTGCCCGTTTTACAGATGGTATTTTTTTGTGTACGTCTGATTTTAATCATTTTTTTCACTGTCATTAATTGTTGTCATTTAGATTTAATTAGTTATAATTATACGTAATTATATGTAAAAGTTTAATTATAATATTCAGTTAACCAAAAATTATTGTAACTTAGTTAGCGGTTTTATAGAATTCAGTATATCTTTTTTTTTTCCGACACCCGTCCTTTAATTTTTTTTCTTTTCAGTATTATATAAATTTGATCTCATCTCTTAATTCTTGCAAATTAATAATGAATTAGAAACGTTCATTAGCTACTGCATACGTACGTAGGTGTAGTATTATAACAACATTATTATTAAGGGGTGATATTTGTCTAACCCGTTCAGCTTTTAATTGTCCACCCTCAGCCACAGACTAATAATACAGTAGGAGTGCATGATTCAATTAAAGACATATCAAACATGGGCCCCCTCAATATCATATAGCCAGCCCACCAGCGCAACACATAGATACATATATAATATACCACATTCTACAGGAGTTAGATACATTCGAATGCAAGCGTTATTTATCGGTATGGGGTTGACATACATGACTGTTCTGTTTGTTGTGAGTGTACTGCTGGTACTAGGTAGCACTGCAAATGGTGAGTGGGAAATTACAGTGCTTTATGCAATGTAATGTATACTCTAATGTGGAATCATCTTATATCCCTGTAGGTAATTCTTGTACCTCAAATTTCTTGTCCCGTTCGAAAATAACGAGTTTAATAGCCTCCAGTGATTCAGCAGTGTCTGGACAGCAAGGTACAGGGACCTCAGAGGCTTCTGGGGGAGAGGCATCAGGATCTTCAGGTGCTGGGGGTAGAAAAAAGAAGAAAAAGAAACAGTTGGACAACCTGGTAACTACAGAAAAACAGCAGAGTTTGTTTATACATCTGACATTCAATTGCACGGGGCGAATTACAGCATGGATTTTTGCAGCTGAGTGGAAAGGTGATGGCGGAAACAGGAATGCATTTCCACAGCTGCAAGTATGGAGGAACTCGGCTGGTACAACATACAATAAAATACACTCAACTACAGTTAATGTGGTCAGTCAAAGCAATGATAACGGTATTTATGAATACTCCCTCACCAACCCAATCAATGTGACAAATGGGGATGTATTGAGTGTGTTCCAACCAAAGAAAAAGAATAGTAGAATAATGCTGTACTTTCAGGGAGAAGGAGACCTCTATTATTGCAACAAACAGGACGAGTCAATCGATCAAATTGACATTAATGATAACGAAAATTTAAAAAATGGATGGGGAAAGCCATTGATCACAGCAGTAATAAGTCAAGGTAGGTGGTACATATAGCTTATTTAGCATTGTAGTCTACAAAATTAATAAATATTTATAATTATTTAATATTTCAGTTTCAATAACAAGCACGCTCATGATTAGTACGACTCCTTCAGTGTTGTTGTCTACAGTGTCTATTATCACATCCAATACACCCCATCATCCTGCAGCAACCACCACAATTATCGTCTCTATACCTAGCCCTATACTAACTAGTATCACTCGACATGCTAAATCATCATTGCCACTAACTTCATTACCATATTCAGCTAACCTTTTCACTCACCCACCCACTGTAACATCCTCTCCTAGTGTGAAGATTACACAGTCTAAAGCTAGTCTCCCGGCAACCACCATGGCTACCACTGATGCTATTCACAGGGCAAGCATTGATAAAGCAACAATGACTTCTGTAGACCAAACACTGGTACTGTGTCCCAGTAACACATTATCAACACAAGACAATTCACAAATGCAACAACAAGTCATAACTAATAGCAGGACGTCTTGTACAACTGGTACTGATGACCATCAAATCACACGAACATCAACCACTATACCGTATTCCAGTAATACTTTGGTTACCGCTAGTTGTAACGGCACGACCGATTCCTGTGCTGCTGGTGGAATATCGTTAGATGCATTGGGAAGTATTGGTGATGATAAAACGCTGGGTATATCCAGTGTTGTCATAATCGTCTTGGTTATCGTATTCGCATGCATATTTACATTGGGTATGTCCACCATTACTATATGCATACTTTGTGTGTTCGTATTCGTTATCAAGAAAAGGAAAGACGAGAATGAATTGGAAATGATATCATGCCGTAAGTTATCATTATTTGTGCATACGTAAATCAATTCTTGCTTTCAGCATCTGGGAGTAGACCTAATCGATACTTACAGAAATCCGCTACTAGTCCAATGTATGAGGGAATAGTGTCCACACTGCGAACAGTTGCTGCTCAACAGCAACAAGAGTTAGACATGGAGCCCCACTCAAGCCACCAAGACGAGCCACGTCCAAGCCACCAAGACGAGCTCCACCCAAATCACAAAGATGAGCTCCGGCCAAACCACCATCGCTCCTCAGATTCCATATTACCTCCTCCTCCCCGACCCCCTCCCATTGCTGCCAGTGTACATAAACCCATGCTACCACCACAGGCTGCCGGTAATAGGACCTCAGTTCTAACTCCGATGGACGGGTCCAGCTGTCCATCAGCTACGGTTCAACCGGATATTATTGTCAATATTAAGCAGCCTTATGATCATTTGTTAATAAGGGAAGCAACAAATAAAGAACGAATTCGTCCAATCAGTAAACCAGTTAGCTTACCAAAGAAAGCAACAACAATCAACGAAGGGTCATCATTAGTGTCACCGTATGAAAAGGTATAAATAGTGTTTTAATTGTTTAAACTGATTATTCATATTCTATGTTTAATTAATTAGCCTATCTTACCTGATGAAATGCAACCGGACTCGAATATACCAATAGGGTTTTATGATTTCGCCGATGATATTTATGTTCCAACTGAGGTAGATCTAAAGCCCATGTATTACATTTCATTGTCAATGATTGTTATCTATGCAGCATCAAAGGTCAAAGGTGAACGATGTACAAGGACCTGATCATGAATCGTTACTCTACAAGTCTTTGTATGAGGTTAAATCAACCAACCCCTATTATTATTGAGATATGATTAAATTTTACGTGTTCAATTGTTTTTTTTTTCCAAGGCCCAGCACGAGACAGTTTCCAGTGACGAAGAAGACCAAGAGGAAGAAAGAGGAGACAAGAAACCGGAGTTCTTCAAAGAAACTCAAGAATACTGGAAACCTAGCTTCACAAAACAGGCCATTTATCAGCAGTTGGCAAATAAACGGTTCAGGGAGATTCCCAGACACAAGATACAGTAAGGGACATTAATAATATTTAATTATACTATAATAATGTATTTGCATTATAAAGAGTAGTCACGTATCTTGGGTCAGGTCAGTTTGCTACGGTTAACAAGGCAGTGTGGAAAATGGCCGGCGGAGATGTTGAAGTAGCTGTAAAGATGATAAAGGAGGGAGCTCCTGAGGAAGAGAGGATTAAGTTCCTAAGGGAAGCAGCCATAAATGGGCAATTCCACCACCTCAATGTGGTTAGATTGCTTGGAGTTGTAACAGTCGGAGAGCCAGTGAGTTTGGCTATATAATGTTCTGGTCCCATATGGTATACTGTATTGACTCACTATAGACTATGATTGTGTTGGAACTACTAAGGAATGGAAATTTGAAGAAATATTTGACTTCTAAACGTCCATCGTGAGTTTATTTATTCATTTAATTGAATAAAGGAAACGATGTTTGTTTTAAAACAAAAGTTATAATGATGAATTATGTTTTCAAACAGTAAATCAGATAGTGTTGTCCCACCGGAGTTGCTGTTGAACTTCAGTAAGCAGGTTTCGTCCGGAATGGAATACCTGGCAAAGAAGACGTTTGTACATCGGGATGTGGCAGCCCGGAATATCTTGGTCTCAGATCAACTCATCTGCAAGGTAAGACGTGTGTGGTATTTTAGAGGTGGTTTACAACACTTGTGTTACCCACATATATATGGTTTGATTAATTCAGCCCCTCTTGTTTTCATGCAGGTGGCTGATTTTGGAATGTCACGGGATCTCGAGGAAAGCAATTACTATGTTTCTCAAGGTGGACTTGTACCAATAAAATGGACAGCGCCAGAGGTTAAAGTTCATATGTATAACCTGTGGAATTAAACATTATGTTTGTACTATATGGTTATAGGCACTATATTACAGGAAATACTCAACTGCAAGTGATGTTTGGAGTTACGGTGTTCTACTATTTGAGATATGGAGCTTTGGTAAGAAACCATACTCGACACTAACAAATGAACAGGTATATACTTAGTCTAATTAATTAAAATTAATTAATTGCTGTTAATTGTTTATAATTAACGGACGTGCATTAGTATATTGATGATGTTGATGAAGGAAAGCGTCTAGCCCCGCCCCCTGGGTGCCCTCGGCCAATATATCAAATGATGATCGAGTGCTGGTAAATAACAGAAAAAAAGAAAAAGATCCAAATTTGTATAAATTTTATTGTGAATTTTTTTGATTATGCTAAGGCATCCAGAACCCAATGATAGGCCAACATTCACCGATTTATATCAACAGTTTGCTGACTCAGCTTCGCTGTTGTCACTTGGAGTGACAGACGATGAGCTTGTCGAATCTTCTCAATGCGATAAACTCGGAGCACCTCTTGAATGCGGCTCAACGCTGTTCATGGACTTGCAGTTGAAATATTACAATGATATGTAGAACAATGTTGCTTAAGTATATATATGTGTACCCTCCTTTGATTGTTATTGTCAAAATCGGAATTGTTACTATTAATTTATTTGATAATAGGAGAAAATGAACAAATCTTAAAATTACAACAAAATATTGATAATAATTATAACGATAATTAATTATACATAAATGATAAATTATAAACTTAACTTAATAGAATTATAATCTTATTTACTTATTTTTTAACTTATTTAAAAAAAAAAAACGACGATTTGAAGAATATAAGATTCGATGTACAATAGTATAATAATAACTGAATAATATTAATAGCATTTATAATTATTATTAACTATTTATAATTGTGACGAATTCTTGGTTATACCACAAGCTATTATGAAATCGACTCTATAACATCATTTATAAACACACAAAAAACATTTCTTAATTCAGTTTTATTTTTCCACCCCCCCCAAAATATTAAAACGTATATCTAACTTATCAATTAAGGATGTCTTTTCCAGCCTTGTTCCCACTCCGAGGGGTGACCTGACATGGGAATGGGTCCGTGATGAGGATGAAGGTGAGGAGGGGGAGGTCCCATGTGATTAGGGTGATTATGATGACCTGGTCCCCCGCCCGAATGATGCACCCCAGGATGAGGGGGTCTTTGAATAGGTGGTGGATGATGTTGCATGTGATATTCCATTGGAGGTCGATGACCCCCTCCTGGACCAATAGGCGGAGGGGGAAGACCCCCTCGTTGAGGTAAACCTTGATGAGGCATACGCATTATCATTTGAGGATGGGGAGGGGGCGGAGTTGTTGGAGGTGTGGGGCGAGGGGAAGGGGCGGGAGACATAGAGGATATACTGCTGGACGAGGAAGGCATATCGGGCGTGGTCGAACGAAACCCCCCGGGCATAGGATGAAACTGCATATCGTGAGGAACAGGGGGCCCACGAGGGGGTGGTCCAGGGTGAGGACCCCCACGATGATGGTGAGGGCCATTAGGAGGCGGTGGTAGAGGACCGTGCATATGGCCATGGTGTCCATAACCTCCTTCCCAGTATGGAGGATTAGGACCGGGGCCTGGACCTGGAATGGGGCCCCCCTGGGGATGCCGCATCATCGGTGGTCCTGGTGAAAAATCATCTTGCACCATTCTTCCTCCGTTCCCTCTGTTTAAAGGCCTTGATTGTCTTTCGTGGGGGAAGTTAGGTGGAGGGGGCTGGTTTGGATATGGATCACTCCCAAAATGTGGATACTGGGTCGGGCGTCCACGTGGTTCGTACGACCCTGAATATCTATGAAATTCTTGATCATCTTTCCGTTGCATGGGGGCCTCTTGGGAGAACGAGCTATTCATGTGTGGAATATCGAAATGGTCTTGCTGAGACAACTCCCCGAAATCAGAAGAAGTCGACGAAAACGAAGAATGCCTTTGATGAAGATGGGAACCAGGTGCTTGATTAAACGGTAGTGGATGGCCATAATCTATCTTTTCTGGTAGACTCAAGCTTTCACCGGACTCCACTTGATGGTGTCCTCCACCGACACCACTCCCACCCATGGGTTGAGGGCCGTGAGATGAGGCACTAGACTGTATGTATAATAAACGATAATTATAAATACAACTCGATGAAATTTGATATTGCAAAAATCTGAATTCCACCCATCTCACTACAAAGCAATAAACTGTTTTAGTACACTACTTCTATATATGTAACAAAATCAACAACCAAATCATCTCACAAGACAACAAAAGCCACATAAAATAGCACAAATTCCATTCTACAAACATAAAGAGACACAAAGTTCAACAACTGATGAGTTTAAACCAACGTTCAAAATATTAATAAAAAACACCTATGCAAATGAACTGAACAGAATGATAAAGAGCATTTCTATGACTGGGAAACACATCCATTAAGTGCGTGGGAGTATAATAGTAATAAAAGAAAGCCCTTATTGTACTGTCCTCACCATCGATCGTCTAGGAATGTCTTCATGACTGGCTGAGAACCCTCCCCCGTCCATATTACGACTATCCCTGCTGTCTCTCCTGGATATAAAGGGAAACAATAATAATAGTGATTAGACACTTGATGATATATTTGCAGTACTAACCCTCCGGATGCGCTCTCTGATTCGCTGTCACTAGAGGTTGGCATGAATAGGCCACCCATTATATGATCTTTTAAATACCGTGGGATATCGCCCACATTGCCGCCCTCATCAAGGTTGTCATGGTAACGTCCGTTGTTAATACGGTCACTGCTCATGTTCATTATACCGGAGTCAGCTGATAATAGGGTGTTACCCCCGCCACCCCCTCCCCCACTAGTGTGGGAGTAAACAGCGTCTGTTTCGTTGCTAATTTGACTCTGTTGCATCTCTTTATCATCTTCATTGAAGCCATCTTTCCCCCCCTTGTATCTGCTGGTACTGTATCCACCACTGCCACCACTCAAATACATCTCATTGAAACTGTCACTGTTTTCAGAATATCCGCCATTTTGTTTATTTCCCTTGCCTATAAACAAAGTGTCATATAATAAAAACAAGAAATTATAAACACAACACTTGCTCTCTTTTGTTTCTTCTATTCTCATTTCTTTTTTTTCCCGCTCTCCTCTCCCCCCTCCCTCCCTCCCTCCGTCCTCACTGATGTACCTGAGTGTTCCCAACCTTCTCTCCTATCTTCGTTCCTACTGCTACTCTCTCCTCCCGTATGATGCTTACTGCTACGACTTGCGCTATATCTTTTACTGTTCTTCTGGTAAGCTTTCAGCTTGTCTTCTGTTAGTCCTTTACCCTGAGCTCCAGATCGCAGTAAATCGGTAATGTCTTCGTCGTAAGGTTGAGCAGCTTTCAATGTAACTCCACTGGTTATCGTACTGATTGAATCAACGCTGGGAGTCTTGTGAAGGTTTGTCCTGCCCCCTCTAGACACCAAACCCCCGGTTCCGTAAACACGTTCGCTCGACCGAGTGGTCATACTCTCAAAGGGCGAGTTCCCATGACTGGAGTGGTGACTGGATCCGTCAGTGAGACACTCCCCTTCACTCGATGGTAACCTCCCCCCATGGGCGGAGTCTCGATCATCGTCGTTGTGAGTAACATAGGACTGAAAAGTGGACGACATGCCAGTTCTTTTCTTACTATGGATTCTTCTACTCTTCTTGGGTAGTTCAGGAGACGATACAGTGTACAGAATGGTGGAGAAATACTCGGCAGAGATGTTGGTGCACTCTACAGACACAGTGGCTATCTCAGGGTCGGGCCTACAGAGAAATTAAAATGACAATGAACATACTTAATGACTCCAAATATCTCCTGTATTCAATTCATAGTGCTAGTGTACATGTACTGCATGTGCTGTTATGGAGTGTATATACATACATGTTTACACTATGCATATATACATGTACATCATGGGACGTTAAACTTTCCTCATTATATTTTTTCACACTCACTTTTCCTTTAAGAAGTTCAAAAGTGACAATTCGATGGTGTAGGTGCTCTGAACCACTCCTATATATGACTCAGCAGCCGGTAAACGACACAGGTTAGACAGAGTTGCGTAATCTTCCACCAACCACCTAAACAAAGAATTTAACGCATTCAAATGATATGATAACATTCAGTAACATGGTGAACAGTTATAACTTATAATTAGAGCAAGTTGAAAACAATGAAAATGAAAGATTAGTTCTAATAAGGTTGGGAAACACTAGTATACAAAGCGTCTAAAACAATAATTTCTCGTCTGTTTAAACCTTTATTGCCAATGCAAATTTGTAACAGTGAAACATCCCCAATCTTATATACAGATTCCCTTATAAGGAGATTCCCCCCCCCTAATAGATTAGACTGGTTCCATATACTAACCATGATGATTTAACTGATATTATTATAGACGAGTCACCCTTTGAAGAAACCTCCACTGGGAGAAAGTCTTCAGGATTTGGCGAAGCACGAACAAGGATCTATCCAACGTAAAATCACAATAAAACCACACCCACTTACAGTAATTGCAATATGTTACACAAACTAACCAAGTTTGCTTTTCCGTAGACAAGCTGAACAGCTGTTTTAGCCGAGGTGTTAGTGACAGTGGTACAGGATTCGTTTAATACATAGAAGGCAAACTCGTGCAGTTTCTCTGAGTTGATGTCATCCTTTTGAGCCACTGGTAGCTTAGAGACAAGCTGTTCGACGAACAACTAAACAAGAAACGGTCAAAATAATGTGGGAGGGTATATAAACATGCACACTAAAAGAACAACAGTGAAGTTGCAAGTAATCATAAATTATCACACAAGTAAACCTATCTACAATACTTTTGTATCTTTCCCTAAATTTATATAAAGTACATACATACATACATACATACATACATACATACATATATAGTGCATGTATTGTTAAACACATGTACACATAAAATTGTTTCAAACATAAACACACCATTAATTACTGCTTTTTGGCTGTATACATAGTCTATATATACACGTATACTTGTATTAAAAATAGTAAGCAAAACAAATATATATTTGTAAGAGCCAAAAATGGTTGACTGCAGCTAAAAATAGGAATACCGTATACGTGGTTTCTTTAGTAGTGATTAAAATTTAACACTTTACAAGAAACGCTAAATTAAATGCACACAT
>JAYJLX010116310.1:0-13473 GCA_036873525.1 Chalinula nematifera
CATTTGTTTAAGTTGCTATGTATGGATTTCTAATTAAGCGAAATTCCATAAAATAATATCTACTTTGTTTGATCTATGTGAGTACCTATGGCTTTTTTTTCTGTTTAAACATTATCTATAGGACCTAACGAAGCTGTATATACAGTTTTATTGAAATCTATTTCATATGGAAATTTACTGAAACTCGTTAAAAGTCCCAAGGCTATAGTCCATGGTTTTTAAAATTCGGTCAGAAATTATTCGCTTTAGAATTCCACGAAATGTTTTATATGTATATTTAGAAGTGATTCGAGTTGGTTTAAATGCCTAGATACGTGTAGATTTGCTTAAACCTACTTTTAAGTTGCTATGTATGGATTTCTGATTAAGCGGAACTCCATGAAATATTTTATGTATTTGATCTATGTGTGTACCTATGGCTGTTTTTTTCTTATTAAAGGTGATCTTGTAGATGTATTTGGAACTGATTTGAGTTTGTTTGAGTGCCTAGTGCCTTGGTACTTGTAATGGCATTCATATTTATTTAATATAAAGTGTTTGTTGGTCACTTATACTTTCTCTCTCCCTTCCAAAGTGTCAAATCCTTTATCTAAAGGTGCTAGGGATCCGACCAGGAGCTACATATTTGATCTAGTATACGGACCAGAATCAGTCCAGTTTGAACTCTACAACGAAACAGCACGACCGATAGTTGACGCAGTATTAGAAGGATACAATGGTATTTACATTACAGATTTATAATAAGCCACACCTACTTATTGACACGCCCATTCTGTTATAGGTACTATATTTGCATATGGTCAGACTGGTACTGGTAAGACGTTCACAATGGCTGGAGAAAGAAACGTTCCAGAAAAGATGGGGATAATTCCAAACTCCTTTGCGCACATTTTCGGCCATATTTCCAAGTGTGAAGGAGAAACAACGTAAGTATATTTTAACCCAGTACAACCCGGGATAATTTAACCCAGTACAACCCACTATATATACTATAGGTTTCTTGTCCGACTATCTTATCTTGAAATATACAACGAGAAGGTTCGAGATCTCCTCAATAAAGACCCCAATATGAATCTGAAGGTCAGAGAGCGGACGGACATTGGTGTCTATGTGAAGGACCTCTCGTCTTTTGTCGTGAAAAGCACAAATGAAATGAGCAAACTCATGGACTTTGGAAGCAAAAACAGTTAGTTTTATCAATCAATTGATGATTCGTCTATTTTGTAATTAATTGCCATTATTTTTTTCATAATTTAGGGGCCGTTGGTCGTACTGATATGAACGAACACTCCTCTCGATCGCATACAATATTTACCGTAACTATAGAACAGAGCATTGTGGGACCAGACAAGAAGGCCCATGTCAAAATGGGTAAACTCCACATGGTGGACTTAGCTGTAAGCCATGCCATATCATAGTTACATCAATCATAGAATAATTGCAACTCTCTGTTTCTCTCTCTCTCTCTCTCTCTCTCTCTCTCTCTCTCTCTCTCTCTCTCTCTCTCTCTCTCTCTCTCTCTCTCTCTCTCCCAGGGATCAGAGAGGATATCTAAGACTGGTGCTACTGGTATCCGTAAAGAAGAAGCTGGGATCATAAATCGTTCCTTAGTAAACCTTGGAATCGTAATATCGGCTCTGGTAGATGGGAAGACCAAGTTTATACCGTACAGAAACAGCCTCCTGACCCGACTATTGCAAGATTCGCTCGGAGGAAACTCTAAAACACTTATGGTAAGTGATTGGGGGATAACCCCTGTAATATACGTGTCATAATTAAAATACATGGATATAAGACTATATTGAGCTGTATTGAATTTATTTCGAACCAAAAGTTGCCGAAATCAATTAAAAAATTTCCAATTAGTATAATGTATTTCTATTATAGATTGCTAATATTGGTCCAGCGGATTACAATCATGACGAAACCCTTAATACGTTGAGATATGCCAACAGCGCCAAGAACATAAAGAATGTAGCTCGTATCAACGAAGACCCCAAAGACGCCATGTTGAGGGAGTTTCAGAAGGAAATAGAGAAGCTTAAGAAGAAGCTCGAGGAAGACGAGACCAGCGCTGAGGAAGGGGAGGAAGAAAGCGGGGAAGACAGCGACTCAGTTGAAGGAGGAGACGGGGCTGGTGGGGAGAAGAAACGAAAGAAGAAAAAAAGAAAGCAGAAAAAAGGTTATAAGCCTGAATTAGTAGATATATTGTACATGTACATGTACATGTATCACTTTGATTGTTTATAGTTCATGGTTTTTCTTTTGTAGACGAGTTGTCTCTGTCTTTGTCACCCAAGGCTATGGCAGAACTGAAAGACCAGATAGAGAAAGAAAAAATAAAGCTGAAAACAGACAAGAACATGGTCGTGGGTGAACGAAACAAAGTGCAGGTTGAACTGGAGAAGAAAGAGGGTGAATTGCAGAAGGCTCAGTGAGTCCACTTCATTGTTGGAAAGTGATTTGCTGAAGTATATCAATAACTGTTTGCTTACAGACAGGAAAAAAATAAATT
Organism: Chalinula nematifera; assembly: GCA_036873525.1. Lineage (NCBI taxonomy): Eukaryota > Metazoa > Porifera > Demospongiae > Haplosclerida > Chalinidae > Chalinula > Chalinula nematifera. The sequence goes on from JAYJLX010116310.1 coordinate 2,516, forward strand.
AGAATCAAGATTAAAGGACCTGGAATCGAAAGTGATTGTTGGGGGTGTGAACCTGGTAATTACTCTGTTAATTAGTAACTAAAATGGTTGTGGTAAAGTTTATGATTTGGTTTGCTTTAGCTAGAGGAGGCTGAGGAACAGGAAAGACTGTTGGAACGATCCAGGAAGGAACTCGAGAAAAAGAGAAAGAGAGAAGACGCACTTAGAGCGGAATTACGACGCAAAGAGGTACAGAATTCAACGTTAGTTATTACTTAATTAATATAACTATTATTATTTTATAGGCTGAAAGATTGAAATATGAGGAGAAGATAGCTGTTTTACAGGAGTCGCAAGAGGGGGTTAATAAGATGTTGAAAGACACGTGGAAGCAATTCCAAACAGCTAAAGACGATGTACATGTTTAATAATAAACGATGGCATACAGTAATACATGTACTATTATTTATAGTTGAGAGCTGTACAGGAGGAATACGAAAGAGAAAAGGAGGCTCTCCTGGGGGACGTCAGACAGCTTCATAAAGAGCTGAGTCTGCAGTCGTTTATCATCAACGCATACATACCCAAGGAGTATCAGGAGTTGATTGAACAGCACACACTATGGGACGAAGACACAGGAGATTGGCACATGGTAATACTATTCTTTATTATAATTATTTTTTATTATTTTTATTTATTTTGTAGCATGCAATAGCTTATACTGGTAATAGTATTAAAAGAGACCCCACCCCAGACCCCCCTAAGCCTTACGTCCACTGGGACACACTGTCTGCCTATCTAAGCTATAGTAACTGTGTGACAGACGAGGGCCCGGAAACATTGGCTATGTACCAGAACCGTAAGGGGGAGAAGAGTAAAAAGCACAAGAAGAACATTGGCTCGATAGCTGCAAGCAAGAAGTGAGATTTAGAGATCAAAAATGTTAATCTAAATGTATACGTTATCGTAATTTTGCGACTAGGCGTAGTATTCCAGATGGTTCGGGTGATGGTGGTACTTCAGAATACCCTACTCCCAGAGGATTAGTTTCAAGACCGAAGCACTTTGTATGAATTTTATTTTCTATCGTTTTTTTTTTAATGATTTTTAATACATGCATGCGTAATAAAGTAATGTTCATCTGTCGTAAATCATTTCAATTTATTATTTATCATTTATAAGACTCCATTAATTAATTATAATATAACAAAAAATAACGAAATTTATGTACATAATTATAATAATAATATTTTATTAATTAACTGTAATTATCCTCATGGCTCTGAAATTGACACATCATGAAGTATCGGAGGTTGCACATCGTACACTGTTTTATCAATCACTGAAAAGTCTATAGTTATACTTTTTCTTGGAGGAGTATACTGCCTATTAAAAAGAACAATAAGCTATAAATTAGATTCGCATGTTAATCAAAATCTCACTTCTGTTCTACTCCAGCCATGTTCAATAGCTTCCTGCTGGCGACCATATCATCGTTATCATGGTATTTATCGCTCACATACATCACCCTAGTGATACCGGCTTGAATTATCAGTTTAGCACACTCGTTGCAAGGGAACAGAGCCACATAGATAGTACAGCCTTTGATGTCAGCAGAGTTCTTGTTTAAAATGGCATTCAGTTCAGCGTGGCATACTAGAGAAAATCAGAAAGACAAAGTTAAGTAATACATATACCTTTGGTATTTTTTTTTTACCGTATGGGTATTTGGTGTCTAATCGAGACTCCGCTTCTCTAGCCCAGGGTAACTCATCATCGCTACAGCCATTAGGCATTCCATTGTATCCAATACCTACTATTTTACGGTCTGGACTAACCACACAAGCTCCAACCTAAAAGAGGGTAAAAGGGTTAATTGAAAGGGGGTGGATATAATAATTAGACAGGAGCTGAACCTGTGAGCGTGGGTCTTTGCTTCTTTGAGCTGACAGGAACGCCACAGCCATGAAATACTCGTCCCATTCCAAATACCCTGATCTCTTCTTTACAACTTCCTTTACGTTAGAGGCCATAGTGGATGGATTCGCGCGTAATTGACCAGGAAGTATCCTAATTAATTAAAATTAATTTTCAAAATGGCGGATATTTTGTGCTCTGTGCTATCTGTCAAGCCGTACTCAGGTTACTATCCAGCCTGTCCTAAATGTATAAGAAAACTCAAAAGAATACACACCAATACAACAGAACACCAGATACAACAAGAAACCGCCAGCAACCTTGCCAGGTAGACTCTATAAAGGACTATACGACTGTACCTTTGACTGTAGATTTACATGTATATATAATATATTGTTTAATTTAGGTTTGTGTGTAAGTTCTGCGTCTGTAACTACTCCCTAGAGCACATTATTTGGAACTATTGCATTGCCTTGACGATCACAGATGGTAGGGTGGTCTCTGACGTGGTCACATTTGGCTCTCGATTGAATTCGATCTTTGGAATGACAGCACTCGAACTACACAAGTCAGTTACAATCAGTAATAATGGTAGCTCAATTATACCTCATTTTGTTGCTTGTCGTTTCCTCCAGATTCCTCCTGAGTGAGTTCTCTCTGGCTTCATCATGTCTTCCACTACAGGATCCTTATGTATCAGGATATGTGATCCAAGCCATTAGTGCTGTCGTTACCGGAAAGATATTCAAGTTTCGTTTTAAGTTGCCAAACAATGGAGCTGCCCTACCATCATCATTATACGAAGTATGCAAGAATGCCGCTGGGGGTTCTGTTGGTGAAGGAGGGCTGCCAGGGGGTCCAGTGAAGGGCTCTTTACAAAGAGTTACATCAGTTATTGCGATATATTTTGAACCAATGCAAACTGCTCAAGAATCAGTAAGTATTGCTATGGCATTGAGGAGTGTACTGATGAACAAGGAAAACGCTGTTTCACCCTATTCACTGTGTACTGTGCCCCGCCCGGATAGTGAGCCACGCCCATTTACAGATATCAGGCCACACCCACTTACCTATTATGATCAGTTTGATCAATCAGATTCGTGTTCCAGTGTAATAACCACACCCATAAACTTTAATAGCTATGTCGCAGGGGACTCGCTTGTTAAAGAGAGAAGTTCCTTCGTTAAGGAAGAGATTAACAAGGGCTCACTCAATCAGGAAACCTCCTTGGAAGATTCTTCATCTGTTATAGACTATAAACAGCTGTTAGATGAACTCCAAGAAGACTGGCTATTAACGCAGCCCGATTCCTGTACTCCTATTCTGCCTGATTCCTGTACTTTGTGCATATCACCATTTTGGAACAACGTCCCTTCAACCCAGGCTATTCTACAGAGAAACAATGAAACTAGCAAAGATGTCAGTGAGTCACCACCAAGACAAGGTTTTAAGCCAATGGCTTCTTCAACCAAATCACCTGATACTATAGTAAACTCTACCAGTATTGACCAGGGCTCAGCGATATCCGGGAATACTACTTTTAACCAATGTTCGTTTGGAATGTCGTCCCTTCCAGCTTCGTTTTTTAGCGATACTGGAACTTCATCACCGAGTAATTTCGTAACTCCAAAACTCAAGAAAACTGCCAGCAAGCGTCAGTTGCTAACGACAATGCCACGCCCACCGCAATCACATCTCAGCCACACCCCTTCGGAATTTGGATTTCCTAATGCTAGCAGTACTCCAAGCATATCATTACAGAAGGCTAAAACAAAGTTCGTAAATCCTAGTGGATCAAATAATACAGAGTACGGTTTATCACCTGACTTATTATAATTATGATTATTGAAATATTTTTAAATCAATTTTTTTTATGACCAAAAAAAAGCTGTACATGAATTTTTTGTTTGAAATTAATAAATAATATCGAACATAATTATAATCTTAAGTAGTAATGTGGAATATAATTATGATAATAAAGACCGAATCAGTTATATAGCACAGAAAATAATTATAATGATATTAAAAACACTAGCTTTTTTTCTCTTCAAGTGTACTTCAATTTGAATGTCTTTTTGAAACCGTTGAGCCGAGATTTCTTCTTGGCCCCCATCAGATCGACAGACGAAGATTTAATCTTCATTAGTTTAGACGTACCTCGTGGTGATTGTGATCCAGGTTGAGTATCGCTGGTGACAGTAGTATCCTGAGGGGATAAGCACTCATCACTGGATATAGTATGATGCTTGACGAGGTTTGTTCGTCTTCCTTCCTGAGTCGTAGACGCATTAACGTCGCCAGTAGAGTCAGTAAAATCAGAGCAACTCGATAAATTGGATTCGCTTTGAGTTTCGAATGCGTCCACAGTGATTCTCGATGCAGAGGCTATGAAATCTGTCTCACTGGTGCTACTAGCTGTGGTTGTGCTAATATTCGATTCCGATTTGGTACAGGATTGTTCATCAGTAATAATCTCCTGAGACCCCGTGGTTCGCTTAACACCGGACCCTTCCTCTTCTTGGATCATTTCCATTGCCTCAAATGAGGGTCCGATACGCCACGAGTTCGTTTCCATGGCAACATCAACTGCCACGCCCACTTGCCGATCAGTAGTCAATCCTTCTCCAATATCACTACAGGAGCTAGTGTTACGTGATATATTAGTTTGCGATGATTCCCGTTCAGGTCTAAAGTTACCAGACCACTTGCTAGAGGGAGAGCTATCCAGGGAGACTGGTTTTGGCAGCAGGACCGAATCGGAGGAGAACGCTGTTAAAGAAGATGATGAAGATGGCTGACTGATTGAGAGGGGTAAGTGACTAATCTTCTCTATTCGTTTCCATCTGCTATGGTAGCTTTGGAACTGCTCTGCAATCTTATGCATCTTGTTCCTACACAAAACACATACAGAACTTCACAATGGCTAACAAAACTGGTCAATTACAATAATTAAACTGTTCCTGTCTTGTTTTGCTCAAGCTATGTCTGTTAAGCATGTTATTTTTCAAGGTCCATTAATTGTTTAATTTTGAGGGTAAATGTAACTGAATATGCTGTTATCTAAAGATATACTTAAACAAAGTAAACGAATACGTGCACATGTACAAAAATACATGTACACATAATTATATAGACTATATGCTACATGTACATGTACATGTATGTGTGTGTTGAGTTGTATAAGTGTTGAATTACTCCAAAGGACGGCTAATTACTTGTATATACATGTTTACGTACATGTATATATGCAGTACATCGTACATACATGTACATGTACATAGTAACTCACACAGCTCTTGTTATTTGTAGTCCAGCTTCTTCAAGTGTTGAAGAGTTAGCCAAGCGGAATGCCCCAATCACTGACGTCCTTTTGTGTTTGATTTTGTCACACTACGAAACATCAAGAAAATTTAATTAAGATCGTTACAAAGTGCTATTAAGTAAGCACACGTACATGTTATAATAACAGTACATGTATGTTAATACATGTATAATGTACAATGTAAACTCACAGTTTTCTGAGCACTGGCAACTTCTTCCTCAGCTTTCTTTCTGAGATTCTCCAAATGAGACCATTCAGAGTAGCAGGACTCCTGGAGCAGAGATCTCAAAGCTATTCTATTGTTGCTGCTGGTCTCAAGCTGGCATTCCAGTTCCCATACTTTCAGTCTCAAAACTTCAATCTCATTGGCCTCATCCGTGCATAAGCGATCCCTTGATAACAAATCGACAGGTTCAGACATACAGGAAGAGTGGGAAAAGCCACGACGTTTACGGCCATGGTTTATGGTCATAGACTGTTCTGCTTTACACCTTTCGTCGCTTTCTTCTTCAGATGATAGTGGCGAGGACTTAGCGAGTGTGGGCGTTGGCTCCACCTCTGCGTCTTGCTTGCTATCCGTCAATTCATACTGTTGTTCCTCGTTTGAATCAGGCTTGGAGCTCAACCTTGAGAAGAAATTGAACAACAATGACTTGTAACTCGAACACAATACAGCATGTATATACATGTATAATATTACGCTGAAAGCCCATTTGTAGCGTTAATTAAATGACAACTTTATATGTAATTGTTGTCACGTACACAGAGTGGAAGCCAATTAGGAACACTGAATATACTCATAACCACTCAAAAACTAGTTAATCTTTCCCTCTTACTCCTTCTTCCCACTCTTTCCCCCACCCTCCCTTTTGAAGCTTCATTCTTCGTACTCTTCTCTAAGTGTTCTCAATTCCAGTTCATAGTCCCTGATTTCCTCCAGGAATTTGTCAATCTTTTTCCGTGCCGAGCTCTGTTTCCTCCAAGCGCACACCAGACCCAGTACCAAGGCAACCACCATGCTGATCATCACGACGTCCTTCCACGAGGAGTCCAATGCTAGAAAATAGAAGTATTTTTATCTTACTATAGTGATACCTTTGTATTAGACTTAGACTTACATGATTTGGGAGGTCCAAATAGTACGACATCCATGGCTTTAACTTGTAGCTTTGTCTTCTGATGTTTGCTTATGCTTAGAGAATTCAGGAACTGGGCGGAGTTGGTGGCAATTCTGCCGGGTAAAAGACAATGAACAATAATAATGAAGGCAATAAAATGTTAACACACAAAACTAACATATACATGTACATGTACTCAAACCCTTTATTAATGGACATGTACATGTACATGTACATTTACACCCTTCTATTAAACCTCCTATTGTACTTACAGTGGTAGGGATCGTCCAGTGATATGCAACTTTGTGAACACTGGACCCAGTTCCGGGGCCTCAACGACATTTTTTAACCATTGAACCATTTGGTGACAGGACCAGTTATGAGCTTAATTGAATATAAAATAAAAATAATGAATTTTTTTACAAATAGTATCAATTACGGAAGAAATTAACGGCCACACATTGCTAATTTAAGGACGGATATAAATAATGAGATCACTGACACAAAATAAAAGCACATTTTTGATGAAATTATCTTGACAATGATACACGTACATGCATGTATGAAATTACAGAACCAGCATTCTTACATAAACAATAGCAAATAGTTTTATCACTTACATGTACATGTATAATGTACATGTAAACAGTACACATGTAAAAGCATACTAAGATATAAGGTTTCTTTATAATTATTGTACACAAAAATGGGAAATCCCTGTAATGAGTAATATAAATATTTGTACCCATAAACAAACTGTGGGTTATAATTAATCTACCACCCATCAGAAAAGTTTATTTAAAAATAATAATAATTATTATAATGATCTAAGCTGATGGTGGTTCATTGAAAAGATAGTGGTCCGATTGGCTGGTTGTATGACAGTAACAAGACATAAAGTATAGTAACAAGACTACAGCTTGGAGCCACTCAACAACATAGCTGAAATAACTCGTTAACTAAATAAACAATGTCGTTATAGTTCTAATTATACCTGGGCTTGCTTGCCACTTGCTCCAAAGTTCCTCGTTCGAGACCAAAGTTTCACCTCTGTGGAATGTCTTAGATTTCTCTGACGATTGCGTCATGGATAACTCTTCACGTACAAACTAAGTGAATACAATTATAATTAACATAATGTGGGGGCGGGGAGGGGTTTAAACATTGCCACACCTCTTCGGATTCTTCCGAGTCCACTTGTCCGTTTTTATCATCGTCGAGTAGATTATGGAGCTCTTTGATTGACTGAATTTCCATTTGAACGTCAGGCGGGCCAGGCTGGTATTGGTCGACTGCTAAGTAAGGCATTCAATAATTAATGACGCAAATAATCACCTCAACTGATGATTGCATGTATAGCATATTGTTATACATCGTGAGGTAAGCCCCTGCTAATCAGGGGGTTCGCCTCGAGATTAATTAGCACCGTTTTAAAAATGATTTATTTTGTGCAGAACTACTGAAGGGTACACTTCAACGAATACTGCTTTTGCAACGAAATTAAAAATGCAAATATAATCTGGTGTTTTAAAGCAAGCTAAGGCTACCACACACGCAAGGAGGAAACAGAACAGCTGTAAAACTGCTTAAAAAACGAATCACTGAAGTCCCATGATGTTAAACATATTGGATACATTATCGACGTGTGTGTTAACATTCCATGCATGCGTTTGTACCTACCATTCAAGTATTCGTCTATGACATTCTCTTCTTCTCCGTTTATAGTAAAATCAAAATCGAAATACCGTGTTGCTCCCGCGGCTATGGCCGCTACCGCAAAACACGTCAGGAGGACCATGACTCGTCTGTCATGCAGAAATTTGCTAACAACTTTAGACGTCGGCATGAGTTTTTCCTTTACTGTAAAGAAACAAAGAAGTGCTGTGAAACACACGAACATAATTAGTTTATAAATTTACAGTACTAAAATCAACTAAACATTATAGCTAGAGGTCTACCTTTAGTAATATAGAATTAAGATCGATGCTAATCAGTAATAATGGAGTTCTTTTCGAGTTAGTTCGTCTGTTCTTCTTGTTGTAGATACAATACTGACAGAGACGTTGACATATCGAGTTTTCGAGGTTTGACTTTGACTCGCTTTGACTTGTGTTTGAAGCGCTTTTGAAGTTTTGAACAATTTTGATTTGAAGTGGGCGGGTGCATGGGCTGGGGCTTGCATTGAAGGGTGTGGATCCATAGAATAGATCTAAATGGCGAAGAATGGTAATTCATGATGTCGAGTTATGTTTTTGAGTAAAACCAGTGAATATTATATTATACATTATATAGAGCACGGATGGAACGACCCTCCACGGCTATCTTACGAAGAAGGATTGAAGTTGTCCAGTAAAAAACCCGGCTCTCTCAATAAAACCAGACCTCATTACCCCACACCCGGTAACACCACACTCAATCCGTCTTCATCTAGTGGTACTGCTCCTGTGATTGTTGGTAATGTGAAACTCCAAACTACCTCGCCACTCCCCCCTCCTCCAACGAATCCATCACCAGTCACCACTTCCACAGCCCCGCCTCCGACCGAACAGCCCTCTCTGTCCGATACCCAGGGGGCGTCAACCCTGTTAGAGAGAGAGGCAGTTCTAAGCTGTTTTACGGAAATGCTAGAGAAGAAACGCTCCTGTTTGAGTGTACGTGAGTTTACGGTCATTTATCTGTTATTTTTCAGTAAGTGAACAATGGGTACTATAGGAGAATCATGCGACTGAGATTGGCAAAAGGCTGCAAGTTTTATCAAAACAGTGGAACAATGGGAAGATATCAGCCAACGTGCATTCGAAACTCAGTGATTTAATAAAAGGTGTGTTTCTAATAGTTGCACAGCCTTTTTTTACGAATCTTGTTTAATCTATCGTGAGTTTAGCGATTGAAGCAAACGAGGCAAGCAAAGTCCAATCGATCCAGATGGAACTAATGGTGGACCATGTAACTGAGGTAAGTATGACTTGTATTCACCTATTTAAAACTAATATCGCAATCGTTTTAGGTCAGTCAGTGGATGGTTGGAGTAAAGAAACTCATCAACGCACAAATAAAGGAATAACTATTTTTCTTAAAATCAATTCATAATAATAATAAATTATTCATAGTTATTTTAAGGTTTTTAAATCCGAGCAACTTCAAAGTATAGAGCTAGAGTCCAATTGTTTGCGTGGGCGTATATTGAGGGGCGGTGGATATGTCGGTAAAAGGAAATTGAAAATTATAATGGACGCTTCTGTTATGGCTTGTCAAAGGACGGAGTCTACGTGGAAACGAGTGACCCAATGGTGGGGCTCGCAGGAGCTGCTGACGCTACTGAGATTAGGCGTCCCCATAGTAAGTCAGTATCCCTCCCGCCATATCTCTTAGCTACGTTTGTACATGTTTATATCTAGATATTGACGTTAGTGCTTCAGCAGTTGCCGGTATTCATATCTCTACTGTTCGTTGGTTGGATAAAGGTGGACAGCGAGGAGTTATCGTCTCTAAATCTCGATGCTGCCGGTAAGATTGACTATATATTATTATAGTGGTTGGGCGAATCAAAAGATTTCACACTTTGTGGAGCCCGTTTGTTGATGATTTTGTGGTTGTAGAATTATTATTCAGTTCCTCTATCAAATCATTAATGATACTTTATGCTATTTTCTTTTGCTTTTATTTCTTACTAATTTCATCCAATTCCGGCTGTATTAAAGCTCTCGGAACATCAGTAAGTTATACTCTACACAACATGTAAACATTATAACGTTGATAATAATCATACTTGGCAATATTGCAATATACTTTGGCATTAACTGGTTGTATTTTCTACAGATATTCAACATAACTGCTGTTAGTGCCTTTACTGGGATGTCTTCGGCTGCAGACACTCTCCTATCCCAAGTTAACAAACCTGCAAAACATCTTTTTAACAAAGTATTGTTACTCTTTCTTTCTGTTTGCATAGACCTACGGCTTTGGTAACTATAAGCGCGTGGGCGTGATATTTCAAAGAGGTATAGACAATGTAAACTGTCATTTAAACCCCGATTCGTAGAGTTCATGTTTTATGATTTATTATAGTACCATCGGTTTTCATAACGCTTTACTCTTCTTCGTAACAGGTTTACTGATCTCTCTGTTGGCTACCATATTCATGGTGTGCCTTGTGCTAAACACGGAGAACCTGCTACTTCTTGTACAGCAAGAACCATGCGTTGCCAAGTGAGTCAACACTATACAAGCTAATACAATAACGATTGTATTATTTTATATATTCAGGTATACGGCTGTATATGTGAGAATACTGTTGCTGGCTTATCCTGTAAGTTCATGTACTCTTCTATAAAAATATTTAAAATCATTCCCGAGCCTACTAATGCCTCTAGTGGGCTTACCCTTAATTAGAAAAATACGCATACATTAAGCTGAACAAGGTCCTATTGGTTACGTTTAAAACCATACATAGCAATTCGAACCAATGTTTAAGCAAATCTAAACATATCTAGGCACTCAAACTAACTCAAATGAGTTCGAAATACATCTATAACTACATATAAAACATTTCGTACAATTCCGAAACGAAAAATTTTCAACCGATTTTTAAAAACCATGGACTATAGCCTTGGGACTTTTAC
>JAYJLX010116310.1:13573-46030 GCA_036873525.1 Chalinula nematifera
CGAATTTCGGTAAATTTAGGTATGAAATAGATTTTGATAAAACTGCATATACAGCTTTGTTAGGTCCTATAGGTCACGTTTATAAAGAAAATAACAGCCATAGGTACTCACATAGATCAAAAACATAAATATTATTTCGTGGAATTCTGCTTAATTAGAAATTCATACATAGCTGCTTAAACCAATTTTTAAGCAAAGCTGCACATATCTAGGCACTCAAATCAACTCTAGACAGTTCGAAATACATCTATAACTACATATAAAACATTTTGTGCAATTCTGAAACCAAAAATTTTCGACCGATTTTTAAAAACCATGGACTATAGCCTTGGGATTTTTACCGAATTTCGGTAAATTTAGGTATGAAATAGATTTTGATAAAACTGCATATACAGCTTTGTTAGGTCCTATAGGTCACATTTAGAAAGAAAAAAACAGCCATAGGTACTCACATAGATCAAAATCATAAATATTATTTCAATGTTTAAGTAAATCTATACATACTAGCTCCTATTCCTATACTCCTATTTCTATACTGACTAATCTTTAGTAATTTTGATGAGGTTTAATTTCATTATATTATTTTATTATTATTAATACAGCTATTTGCCTTATATGTAATGCTACAAAAGTTCCTCCAAACTCAAGTAAGATTTTTATTTTATATACAATGTATATCTGTATAGTGAAACTATTGTGTTATTTTATCTGTTAGAGTATCGTTTGGCCGTTCATATTCACCGGATTGCTGGCTAATGTGATAAACATAGGTGCACACGCCTTCTTCATATTCGGACTTGGCTTGGGCATCGAGTAAGTTAATTACGGTTATTAATCAATTAATTAATTGCTGTTTAATTAGAGGGGCGGCTGGGGGATTGGTTATAGCTAATTTCATTCAACCACTGTTTCTGATTGTCTACATCAAATTACGAAACGTTCACAAGAAAACTTGGAAAGGTTTAGAGGCAACGTTAATCTTAATTCTAGCTATGTTTTACAAATTAACTTTTTTAATTGAAAGGGTGGAGCTTAGACAGTCTGGAGGGTTGGCCCGAATACCTTAAGTTAGCGGTACCGGGAACGCTAATGGTATCGGCTGAGTGGACAGGATACGAGATTATCCAGATTGTCCTGGGTATTGTTAGTCCGGTTGAACTAGCCGTCAGCGGAATATTGAGCAGTTACATAGTATTCGTATTCATGGTCTGTGAGATACAATAATTAACCCTTTACACGTATCATTGGTTTCTTTTTTTAACCCCTTACTGCCTAGATTCCCTACGGTCTGGGAATTGCTGTATCCATCAGGATAGGGAATGAACTGGGTAGAGGCAACGTTTTGAAGGCAAAACGAGTTGTTTACATCTCTTCAATTCTAATGGGTACTAGAATTATGAGTATTTAGTGTTAGCTGATAGTGACTTGCTTGTATTATAGGAATCATTACTACAGTTGTGGTTTCTGTAACATTTGGATTACGAACAAAGTTTGGAGAACTTTACAATGCCGAGGAGTAAGTTAAAACTATACCTTGTTACGTTATTGAGTGTATATTCACGCAGGGAGGTGCAAAATAAACTCAAAACTGTAGTTTACGTGATCTGTGTAATGGTATTTGGAGATCAAGTTCAAGTAATCACCAATCAATATATAAATAGACCATTTTATGATATAACGTGTTGTTTTATAGGGGTTCCTGGGTGGTATAGTTCGTGGAGCTGGTCACCAGTTAAAGGGGGCCATTAGTAACCAAGTGGCTTACTACGTGTTTGGACTTCCCATTGGCATAGGGCTTGGGGTCGGTGCCGGTATGGGGGCTCTCGGGGTCTGGATTGGCTTGGCTATAGCGTCTAATCTACAGATGGCTTGTATTTTAGTGGTGATATTACGGTTAGATTGGAACAAGGAGGCGGAGCTAGCCATGAAGCGTGGAGCAGGCTCTACAGAAGTGGATAACCCCACTAGAACACCAGAAGAGACCAAAAAATCAAATGATATAGGTATTGAATTGACTAGTTATTGTGGAATTGTACAAGAAGGCAGCTCCCGGAATGAGAGTGAGGCTGTTGACCAGCAGAACAGGAACGAGGCTGTCACTGCGGTTAGTGTTGTTGATACTAGCATTGAAGGAGCTGGATCTCAAACCGAGAATGGGAACGAGCCACGGTCCTTCAACACACCTGAAACTGAGAATGGGATTGAAACTATGCAGAACAGGAATGAGACCGAGCTCACAGCACAAGATCATAGTGAACAGATTGAGAATGATATGCAAATACAAGACATACTTCATAACGATGAAATAACTTTAGTTACAATCAACAAAGAAGACCATCACAAGAACAGTGAATGTGACGTTGATGGCAACATAGAAATATTAGCAAAAAAATCGGTATCTAAGACCACTACAACCTGCTCTCGATGCTGGATCTCCTCGCTGAGAAATCGATTGGTGTTTCGTGCTAGACTGCTTTGTATTCATTCAACGATGGTTGCCATAGCGATTGCATGCTTGGTTATTTCAGGGATTACATCGTTTCTCCCCTTCCCAGAGAGTTTAATTAATTACGGAAACTATACAGTATGTTTTGGTGGGTACGATGGTGAAAACTCAACTGATCAAGGTTATTAATGTTCATGATTATTATATTATTCAAAAATTAATTCATTTTTACGTAATATACAAATGTAATTATAATAAAAGTAATAAAAAATGTATCAAATTTTAATACGAGAAATTCTTTTTATTGTCAATTTCTTCTTTTTTAACAGTAAAACTTTACGTCTGTTAGCTGATCGTGTCTGCTTTCTTTGCTGTTTCGTTAGGTCGTCAGTTGAAGTACATTTAGTTTTTTTCTTTGCTCTCTGAGAACATAACACCTTTCCATCATCTGATGATCGATTCTTAATTAGCAGGTCCTCACTGGGTAATATCAGGGTCATACTCGTCAATCTATGACTGGATAGATTCAACTCACAGACACATTCACTAAAAGACTGTAAAAAATAGAAAGAAACTCCATGATAAATGCAAATTATCAAGAAATACAAGGGAAGAATCACCATTTCCTCCATGTTGATTTTCCACATCTTTACGGTTCCGTTTGAAGATGCTGAAAACAGAAGCTCAACTCCCGGTATGAAATTCAGCTGCTTTACTCTAAAAACAAACAGAAAGTAATCATAAAGCACACATAAACCACCAAATCACAAACTGAGCATTAAATCAAACATATATATACTCAAATACTATCTACCTTGCCTGGTGTCCTGTAAGTGTGGCTTGACTCCGCCCATTTTGGGTGGAGTAAATCAATACATCAGGTGATTCGCTACCAACAGCTATAACTGAGTCCTAAAAGATACAAAAAACAGTACCACGATTCCTCGTTGATCAACTTAATGCATGAAAAGTTTTAGACAAACAAAAAAAATGGAGTTGTGTGGTAAAAATGTGACCAATCTTATTCATTTAAAGATGTGTTTATGTGTAGATACAGTAAAATTATCGAACTGACCAATTCAACTAACTTGTATGAAGACGACCGAGTTTATATGATGAGCTACATCGATCTCCTGCTCACATTTACCAGACTAAACAAAACAGAAAACCGAAAAATTGTGCCAACGTTAAAACTTATAGATATAAGCGAATGTTTAGTACATACTTCAACATCATCGATACTCAATTTATGGTTTTCGTATCCAATCAAATATTGATCACCAACTGGAGACCACTGGACCAATTCCGGTACTAAAGAAGGGTAAAATGAAACCAAACATAATTCAACGAGTGATAACTAATATTAAATTTTTATATAGTACATTTATATATAATATTGCCTCAGGTGATCCAATTTTATCAGTGTGATCTGATTACAAAAACCAACACTCAAACGGCATTTCCATTTTCCTCATAGGCAAAAACCCCACACCCTATCTATACATCAAATACTAGCAGTGATGGGATATCAACCAACCGTTCGTTAAATGTTTCTTGAATGCTTGCTTCCCTGTCGCCAGATCCCAGGTCCTAAAATGTACAAAAATCATTCAACCATTGGTAAAAAATAAAAGCATATAGGCTTAGTATGGTTGTATACCTGATAGTTCTGTCTTTTCCAACCGAGAGAAGCAGCTTTCCTGAAGGGTGAACAGCCACTGACTGTACTGCACCTCTAACACACACAAACAATACAAAAACTATCTTAAATGATAAAACACCATCTACCCCATCCTCAAACCACCTATACACTGTACAAAAAGGATATTTTTAGTGTAACTGTAGTTTGGCAACCTCAGATGATCCGAAAACATCATTTAATTAATTATCAAACGGCAATTCCAAATCTTCATCATTGGTTTATCTCAATTGCATGTTTACGTTACACCTTCACATTTACATGTATACCTGTGCCCCCTGAGGGTATGGACACATTCCCATGTTCTTGTGTTCCATACGCAAATCAATCCGTCAGAACTACAGCTGATTAACTTGTTCTGACAGAACTCTAGCCCAGTAATGGTGCCTAAAGGGTTAAAAATGATGATATTCATTAAAGTGACTTGTATGAATAATTTATGAGGCAAACCTTCATGTAACATAAGGGTTCCTAGTTCAGTATGGTCTTTCATGTTAAATAACCTTTTAAAAAACAAAATTCAGTTACTACAAGGAATACAAAACAGTTAGCCTGCTAATTCCACATCTCTTAATTAATTCCATACTTCTTTCAGACAACAATTTGTAGCATAACAAGCCACTAAAAAGCTTTTAATAACTTTTGTTGGGTTATTTGTGTTTTAACTTGGGTAATGACAAGCTAAGAACACCCTAACTACACAATAACAGGCAAATTCATTATTAAATATGACAAAATAGCCTTTAGGTAAAACGTCCGCCATGTTTTTTGACCACACCCACCCACTATCCTAATTAAAGCCCATCCGATTACTTAGCTTATCACACAAGATTTAACTTTACTTTATAGTTTCATCTGAGCTTCCAGAAGCTAGTATTCCCTGAGAGCTGCTTAATACCGACACCATACCTAGATGAGTAGATTCATTAAACTTTGGTCTCAAAACCTACGAATAATAATAAAAAAAAAAAGGCTAAAACTTTAAAACAGTTTAAAAAAAATAATAATAATAAACTTACGAAGGATTTTGTTAAAATATCACATGAAAGGCCCAGGATAGTTCCATTGTAAGTCCCAACAATGACTTCTAAGTCCATTATTGCCGAGAAGAAACAGAAATGGCTGAAGATGGCCACGTGGATGATTAGGTGTTACTGATATTCATAGCCCGGGGTCACGTGAATAACTCCAGTGAGGGAAGGAGTCGTCCTCCAGCCATACAAGTTCTGGTTCCCCCTTCTTTTATGTGCTCTCGATCTCAATCGTTGCCTTCTCTGCTGCTCGCTGCGAGTTCGATCATTCTCATCGATTGAGAAGCCGTTTTTAGAGTCCACGCATTTATTCGTTTGCAGCTCACTACACCTCAGCTTGACTGCTGGAGTCTACACACGTAGACATAGCCATAGCACCCACAGGCTATCTACCTCCCCCCCCAACTGAGGTGAAGCTGCCCCGGCTCGTAAAAGGTGATAGCGTAAATATACCAGTGTAATTGTTTGCACGTAATACACTGTCTAGTATGGAGCTATGGCTATGTGTGTATGTTTTTAAGTAGCTGTATGCTTTTGTGTTTATTCCTTGGTAGATTTTACTCCAAGGTTCATTGATTTTCCAATTTGCTGGTTTAGATCATCTCAGGCTACCATTATTGGCTGTTCATGTTTGCATTTAGAGTTTGTTTGTGTGTTAGTACTGTACATTACTGACTTCAGTTTCACAGAGCTCCAGGCCTGCTTCATGAAACCAAAATACCATAATTATGTACATTTATGTTTGTATTAGTTTAATTTCCATACTATAATTAATCTAATATGTATATATTATATATACGTTGCATGATTAGTATTATGTTTTTGAAGGGCTTTAGTTATATATAGTCGTAATATTGTGAATACATGTACATTGCCTGTCTCGTTAAGTTAATGTAGCTTATGAAATAAGCCTGGATTGTTTTCGTTTTGATCTGATCCAGTTTACCTTAGCACAGGCTTCATGCATGTGATTTTAACCTGTAGTTTAAGTCACAATGGCTTCACTTCAGCAGTATATATTGACCCCTATCTATACTAATGGAATTTGGTTGATACATGTACATGTATGTATATATGGATGGCGTTACTATGATCATTTATATTGTAACGTCCATGTGTGAAACATGTCTTGGTTTGTGTATTAAGCTATGTTTACACTAAGAGAGCTAGCATAAGATATTCTTCCAGTATACATGGCAATTAGCTACTAGAAAATAGCTGTAATTCTCAATCCAACAACTGATATCCATTAACGTCCATTTTTCATCGTACATGTATTAATATATACATGTACATGTAAAACACTTTCTTCACTTAAATTTAGCCACTCTCTAGCTGCTCTCATAAGAAAAAATAATGTTCAACGTGAATTTCGCACGTGACTGACCACGTGATTACATGAGAATAGCACGTGGTACAGATGGGTTTTTAGCAGCTGCCAGCTGCATTTTCAAGTTCACCAGTTTAGCTTTTAACAATACCTTTTTACAAGTGTTAGAAATTTGCTTTTATTCTATTCTTTGATTGCAGCTGTCTATATACTGAGGTTGTGCCTATGATTGGAATGTTGGTTTTTCGTTTGGTAGAGTTTGTTTTTACATTTTTGTTTTCTGCAAAATCCATCAATGCATCTCCAAGCAGTTTCTATTTTGCAGTTACGTCCCCTAAACAATAACATAGCCACAGTGTTTTGGTATGCTTTTACATATTCACAGTTTTCAGTTCCTTGGCAGTTCATCGTGTATCGGTCTACAAACTTACATAGATTAGACCCAGCCTACTACTGCACTCAATTGCATATCAATGGTTAAGCACTTGGCAATGGTTAAGCTCTATAGTATGTCCAGGTTCACTAGTTGGAACTTTTTATAACTCCGCGATGCTACAAGATATGCAGACGGGACTTGTACCATTGGAATCAGCTCTTGAGAGTGGCTAAAACAATTCCACAATCGTCACCATGACAGACCCTCCTTTCACACTATCAATATGTAACACATCCTTCTAGTGTGAGGTTCAGCCTATAATGCTGTCTTGTTTAAACTGCACATTCCATCAGCTGTTATGCCTGGAATATTACTATGCACTTAATTACTATAATATTCTTTAATTACTAAAGTGGATTTTCATATTTAACATGTCTCGACCATAAGAAATATAATTACTCGTACAATTAAACTTTACCAATAAGTGGTTCAGTGTAATATGTCATGTTTCTAGCTGGAGTCCAATAGTAAATGGGTCGTGTATGGAGTTAGCTTTGACTCATTTCTATTTACCAACTATAAACAGTTTGAGTTTATGATTTCATGTTATATTTAATTGTATACTGTTCCTTGACTATGTATGGGCCATATGACACTCAATTTCTCAATGCATCTAGCTTCATTATTATGAAAACTGTTCGGCTTTTCTAAGAAAATATCCGAAATATTGAGTAGTGTATTGGTTGGTTGTATATGGGGTTTTAGTTATTTATTTAGTTTCACATTTTACAGTGTTTTGTGTTTGTTTAATTGCACCTCTACCCATTTTCAGTTATTCAATTATTTTACTATATTATCATAATTACGAATTCTAACGTTTACACATGCATACGCTCCTCAGGTTATCGAAATGAGTGCTTGGTTGCAAGAATGGCTCCAGGAGCTCAATTTAATGGAGTATTACTCCCCCCTGTTGGAGCGTGGGCTAACGTCACCTAGCTCATTCGTCCATCTTGACAAGGATCAGTTAAAGGAGCATGGAATCACTAAGCCAGGTCATTTAAACCGGCTACACAAAGCCGTTTTGAAATTATCAACAGATAATGTGAACATCGGTCAGAATTTCCCAACCAACCCGATCCCCACTGGAGAGAATGTGACTCAGCCTCGTAGCAATCCCTCGTCTCCGCCCCCTTCCAATTCACTGCACACGAACGAAACAGGTACCAGAGCGACCCTTAGTAGCCCTACCAAAGGGGCTCCACCAGTCCCAATGAGGAGAAGCACCAAGAGACGGTCCCTGGGGCAAACAATGAGCTGTGTTGACGGTGTTACATCACCTTATAGCTCTAAAGAGAGCACTCCAAGTCGAGAGCTGTCGCCTCAGCCGAATGAACCTGTTAGGCACTCAGTTTCAGCTGGGAATCTTGTATTGAACGCACCCATCTCAACAGATAGTGGGGTTAGAGGTAGCAATAGTAGCAGCGTTGGTAGCTCACCGACTCGAAGTTCCAGGGTATATTATGAGAACGTAGGACCAACAGCTACTGAGAAGTTGCCACCGAAACCACTACCGAGGATATCTTCTGTAAAGTCATCAGATGATACGTCGTCTTTAGAGTCATCGGATGTCACGTTGCCTTTACCGCCATTAGTACCTGATCCACCGCAAACATCACTCACCTCTGACCTTCCTTCGTTACCAAAGGTATCTTCGTATCAGGAAATTCTTCAAGGAGAGGTGTGGTCACAAATGAATCCCCCTCAACAAGACACGCCCACCATTAATGATTACGAAGAAATATCCGCAGCCCTTGATTCTCTTCCGCCACCTATATCAACAATTTCCTATGATGAGGTCAGGAGTCCATCTTTATCTCCTCCTCCTGTACCACCTTCCACTGGTGAATACGTGTACGACAGTTTGACCCCATTGGATAAAGTTACCAGTGGTGCCACACCCACTAACACCAATGCTCCACCCACTAATAGCGTCACATTGGAAAATCAACCACCTCCTGTATTACCAAGGCGAGGGTCTTTACCACCATCGTTCGTTCCACCTACGCCGCCTCAAGAGATGAGTCCACCCCTGCCCGATTTACCACCTAAAGAGAAAAGCCCTCCACCATTGACTTCAGTACCTAACTTCACACCTTTACCCCCACCCATGGACCTCCCAGTATCCGCTGATTACGAGGAAATTAAGGAGCTCAAGCCAACTCCCCCTAACCCAGTACAAGTTGATGGTATTGTTTCTATAACTCCATCGCCAAGCAAGCCTTCTGTTCCGATGCGTAAATCGTCTTTACCAGTTGAACCTTCGCAGGAGGTTACTAAAGTTCGACCGCCAGTACCCAATAGGAAATCATCTTTAATACATTCTATAGATGAAGCAGACACACCCCCTAAATTCACACCCTCCCCGCCCCCTTCAATTAAGCTCTCCCCGCCCCCTCCACAATCTCCTCCTCCATTCCAGCCTTCCCCACCCCCTTCGCTTTCTCCCCCGCCTCCCCCGTTCAAACCTGCCCCGCCCCCTCCCAGCGATTTGGAAACTGAACAAAACCCAATGACCGCACCCCCTCCGGTAATACCAAAGAGGATCAGCTCCACCCTCCCTCCACCTCCGCCCCCACCAATTACATACGAAGACCATCCCGAAGGCTTAATGGAAGATCCGGAAACATACTTGACATCGTCTAATAATCAATTGGAGTATGAAGATGTGCGTTCAGTTGGTAGCAGTGCCTCTCCTGTTTCCCTGACCCCTAGTACCGGTTCCTCCCCCCTGCCGGTCGGCTCCAGGGTCGTGATTACCCAATTAAGTTCGGGGTCTGACTCTTTTATTGGGTTGACTCCGCCCACTGAGCGTGGGAATATTATTGAATCAGACTATGCCATGTTGACGGATTCAGATAGCGAAGGAAATAGCCCATTTTCAACTCCTAACGTTTCTACCTTGCGAAGCTCACCAAAGGGACCTACTTTAGAGCCGTTGAAGGAAGATACTCTACTGGCCAGCAAGGAACACAGCGTCTCACCTCCGCCCCCTACTGGGGCCAAACCCAGACCAAAGTCGACTTTTGTTGAACAGAAACAGGTTAGTTTATACAAATTCTGTGAGACATGTTAGCTTAAATCAAAGTTTAATTTATCTGAAACTGATTCTTTCTGTTTTCTATATAGCAAAACCTCCTAGCAGCAGTAGACAAGCAAAGCACGACGCCCAGAGAGGGATTATCAATGTCATACGACTCTGTTCTTGATCAAAAGCCGCCAATGAGGGAGAAATCTCAACCTAAAAGGGTATGAAAGACATGTTTAAGTCATCAGATCATCCTTTTCTTTTCTTGTAGATCCACACGTCTCAGTCAGTGCGAAGCTTAGCCAAAGACCTTGAAAAACAGACCTTAAGGCATTCGGCAATGCCACGCAGTCTCACGGAAACCAATGTTCAGTTAGTCAAGTCATTACTTTCCCAGCCCATTGTTTAACTGATTTTCTATTTCCTTTATTGTTTGCAGTGAGGGACAATTAACTGTAAGTTTTTTAAACTATATATAATAATATGCTTTTGTTAGTAAATTGGGCCTATATGTTTTGTAATACCATCATAAGTAATAATTACTATCAAACGAAATTAATTACATTATTGAATTAACTACTTGTTAATTAACTAGTGGTTAATAAAATTACTATTTAATTAACTCTATCTACTGGTTATTGGCTTCCCACCCTTAGATATCGCCCAATAAGTATAGAAATTCAACAATTCTCGAAGACATTGATGTAAGTCTGTTTTTTTGCAAATAGTTACTTACTTGAATAAGGCTGTATTGATGTAAAGTGCTAATCTTTATTCTATAACTTCCAATTATCTGTGTTTACTCTATTGTACGAAAAACATTTGCATCCTTAGTTCAAATTTATGCATTTTTCCTGCAAGCTTTATGGTAATCTTACTGCCCAAACTATAGCCAACCTTTTTCACACGCTAGTCTTATTTGTATAAATAACCTAATTAAAGTAACGTTGATTATGGCTGGTATGCATAATCATTTTAAATGGTATTATATAAAGCTGTATTATTCTTTCTGACCTTCATATAGAGGTCACCATTCAAAGTATCTATTTTAAAGAGGTGTCCTTTATAAAAGGGTTGAATAATATACAAAAGTATTACAGTACATAGTCTTCTTTATACTGAGTTATTTTTGAATAGAAGGTTGTACTTTCATTTAAAATCTCCCAGTAACTGATATTTTAGTTAGAAGGAGTTTTTTATTTGTGTTTCAACTCAAGCATAGCGTAGTTTAGCTGGCTAGCTTGCTGGCTCTCTCCCTGATACCTTTTTTAGTTGATATACTTAATTAGCACAGTTTAATTATGGACCTGGTGTCCTAGCATGTCTAGCCAAGATTTCAGCCTTGTTTACTATCCATTTTGCATATGTATGTATGTATTTTATAAAGCTGTAAAGCAGCATTGGTATTCGTTTGTGTGTTTAAACAGTGTTTTGCTCTGCCAGCAATTACTATACCAAATGAAAACAATAATGAAAATACTGTTGTTTTTAATTAATACAAATACAGTACTGTACCATTTCCGTGTGTTTTTAAATGTCCGAATATCATTAAACAGTATTAGACTATAAATGGAGTCAGTCAATGATTGTATATTAGGACTCACCCCAATTTACTAATCTAATTATGGAATTCCAGGCCCCGAGTATACATGTACATGTATATATAGTCACGTTACTACAACTAGTGGTGTTCATTCACTTGAGGGATAATAGTGTTTGATGTTAGTTTGGTATTGTTTTGGATGGAAGATATGATTGGAGAGTGTATGAAATCAGATTTTGAGGTTAGTTGAAGCAAAGTCTGCAAGTGAAGAGCTAGTGTTTGGTTTTTAATTAATGGTTTTAATAACTAGTCAAGTATGAAATTAATTAATTTTTTTTATCCGCAAAAATAATACCAACGTGTTTGGGCTCGGCCTTTTTTATTCTTCTTTCTTTGGTTGCTGTTTGGGTCGTTGTCTCCTCCGTGCTGCTGTGTTCGGTTGTGGTAACAGTAACAGAGAGCCATAGTAAGGGCTGTTTGGACTTCCGATTTTGTGTGTTTGTGGTGTTAACCGATCTCGGGTAGTGAAACAAAGACTAGGAACTTTAGCCATCGATCTGCCATTGTCGAGCTCGGCCTTTGTTTGTCTACCCCTTACCTGGTGCTTCGAGAAGAAGTTAGCAAAATAAAATAATAAAATGGCCGCTGTTAAAAGTGGCATACCGGTGAAAGTAAACGGACACGCACCGTTCGGTTCCCTGCGTTCGAAATTTGAAAGCGTCCACTCGACATCAGAGTTGGATTCCAGACGAAGCGGAACGGTTACCAGCCCACCCCAGCAACAGACCCAGTACACGAGCATGACCCTGGGAAGAAGGCCCAGTCGCAGTGGGAGCTTTAGTTTTCAAAAGAGTAAAGATGTGCCTGACATCAGCGCCACTCCTGCAAAGCATCTATTCCTCCGGGACCAAAGCAGGTGTAGCTCGCGTAGCTTGGACATCGACTACGATTCCAAGACTCTTGCCACGCCCCCTAGACCTATAAGACGTCAAAAGAGAGTGGTCACACCCTCTCACATCCCCATACCCACCCAGCGAAGTCTGGATACCAAGAAAATCAAAGAGAAGCTAACTAGAAAGCCGTCGCCCATTTTCAGTTCTTCGTCGTTCTTAGCACCAGCACAAAGTTTAACCAACCTGGCTTATCCGTCGTCTCCAGGCCCTGGACGCAAATCACCCACAAAGAAACCCTTACCATCGCCAGTTTATAATTTATCGATCGCCCCATCGATTCACAATGTAAGTTATTAATTTTGGGCCTCTTTTTCTAACTAGTTATTCTAAGACAGCTCCCCATATGTTTACTCCTAGCTCACTATTGCGTTGAGTCACTATGACTATAGTATTCTCACTGTGTGTTATGTTACCTGAGGAAAAGTGGCTGTGAATTCTCTTATCAGTTGTAAAAAAAGAAAAATAAAAATAAAAAGATTTTTATCAAAAAAGTAGGAAGATGTATAATTATATGTATGTAGACATCATGAAGTGGAGTGATTTAAGTTGTAGTGGAGAGTTCAGTGTGTATTTCTAATAACAAGCCCCTCTAGTAATGGCCTTGTTGCCAACAGCTGATTTTTAAAGGCTTCAGTTTTAAACCAGGGTCACTCACTACCTTGTGCTTTGCCAGAATAATTAAGTTTACATGCGACGGAGGAAACATTTCTATTACATCCTAAGCTAGTCCAGTTATCAATCAAGCAAGCCAATGGCTAATTTAAGCTTTCTCTATATTTCTTTTTGTTAATTTATTTGATTTCTTCATGTTGTATGTGTGTGTTCGATACTATACTATAAATCATGTTAACAAGCTGTTCACAACCTCCCCCTCCAGCTCCCTCCGTTTGCTATCAATTAAAGGTGTGGGCATTATATTGTATCAAAAACATGTTCTCTAAAATTGAAATATTCTATCTTTCTTCGATGGGAACCTTAATACTCTTGCAGAGCTGGAGATTGGGACGAGTTTAAGTGGGCGTGGCACGCGATTATGACGTTTTTGCAAATAACACAGTTCAAATGTGCCGTGATAATGCTGTTATTGCTCGAAGAATTATCAATTCTCTTCCGTATTCAGTGTGTGATAATGCCTGCAATATCCACCCGGTCAGTAGATAATAACATCATAAATTCTTTATAGCACAACTTCCTGTACTCTGTGATTTGTGACCTAGACTAATTCTGTTTTCATTTTCCTTGATCCTAATGTTTTCGAAGCCTGCAAGTCTTCTTTCAATTGTAATTACAGTCCCCCAAAACCAACTATAACTTGGGTTATTTTAAAATTACCTGTAATAGTTATATTCTAGACGTACACGTACATGTATACATGTATAGATATCCATGATACTGGATTACTTCATGTATCCATGTTTTAAATTGTATACATGTTTTATTACATGTTGCGTCTACTTGTATATTCAAATCACCCGTTATAATGGATTTAAATGATTATTTATTGAAATCCATTTCTTTCTTTAGCTGCCACAGACCGTTGAAAGCTTTCTACACAAAAAAGGAGGGTCAGTGATCATATCTTAATTAGATACATGTATTACGATTCACTAATATAACATACTATGTTGTATATATACATGTACATGTACATGTATGTAATATTTGGATTTGTTGACTAAACACAATTCTTCAACAATATTTGCTAATTAGCTTTGTGCAGTCGATGTAATCACTCCAGTAATGTTACTTGATGTGTGTATGTATGTGAAACATTGACTCACTGGATGAATGGTTTTGTTTCTAGGAAGAGAAACGAGCGACCTTATCAAAAAAGATGGGTTGTTTTTGATGGCGAAGTACTGAAATACTTCAGACAGAAAGGAGAAAAGGTGAGAAACATACATCATTAACTGTACTTCCTTTCCTTTATAAAGTCTTTATCTAATGTTAACTATACCATGAAATCATTTGATGATATTTGTTCTTGTTTTCTGCAGGAGATCGACGCTAGAAATAATGTCAAGTTATCCGAAATGATCGACGTGAAGAGAGTTGCTGATGTAAGTCCTATTAATTGCTGTTGTAGTAAATAGTTATCAGTAATCGTATTGAAGCGATATAAACAGGAAGAGAGGTTCATCTAATCAGTACATGTTTATGTTGTGAGTGGGCGTGTCAGTAGTAGGTGGGCACGTCGGTGAATTAGCTTCACACGCTATCTAAACTTCGTTAAATTACATGTTTTTCTTGTTTTCAATATTCCAGCCTGACCAGACAAACCGGTTTGATCTGGTGGTAATTAATAGGGTGTTCCAATTCTTCGCTGATACCGAAGGTGTGGTCCATTTTAATCTGTCTTAATTAAAGCTAAGAATATGTTCTGTTTTAGATACGGCTCAGCTGTGGGTGAATGTCCTGCACGCAGCCATTACAAAGTTCAACGTAAGTTTCTCTTTTTATATAGGAGTTACTGGTGCATGGAAATTTGTTTCAAGCTTGTTCAATAAGATTTGCTTTAATTGGTTTCTTGAAAATGAATTCGTGTAGTAACTTTCTAATTTGCAGACATAAATATCTCCCTCTTTATATTTCCTTAGCCGTCTGATGGGGATGATTTACGTAAGGAAGGTGGTAATATGAACAACCCTGATAAACAGGGATTCCTCATGAAACAAGGTCATGGAAGATTTGCCGCGAGTGGATTCAAACAAAGGTTCGTTTACCAAACCGGGCTGTAAATAAAATAAGATTACAATTATCACTTGTGCCTTTTTTAGATACGTAGCCCTGAAGGATTCCAGATTCGCTTATTACGACTCCAAAGAGGTACAATCACCATCGCTTTCTTTACCAATCCCTAGCTATTTCTCTTTTAAACGATTATTTTAAAACAGGATTTCGTTAACGGCAAACCAATTCATATCCTGGACATGCGTTTGGCAAATGTTCGACCGGACATGACCGGGAAGACCAACAGATTAATAATCACGATGCCAAATCAACGATCATACGTGTAAGAACAATATTATATAAATATTATTGTTAATATGTACATGTATAATTATATTGTTTAATTAATTATTACATGTATATTGTATAGATTCCAAGCTAGTACTGGTATGGAACGCAGCGAGTGGATCGAGAAGCTCCAAGAGGCGATACTCAACGCTCTAAACCTGGCACCGGAGAAGAAAGAAGGCAAAAAAGGAGTCAAAGCAGCTGTGAGTAATGTTGAATGCCCACTTACTTAACGAGATACATGTACAATAGTCCTGTAAATACATGTAATGTGCTGTGTTATTTTATGTACATGTACTTAACAAAAATGGTTAACTTGTTGCTCCATTGAGTTTGTTGTCCCTTAAATGGCTGTATTATTTAGAGGAGGGTCGTAGGGAGTAAGTGGGGTGGTAATAGATCAGTGTTGTATATTTGCTGTTAATTGTTATCTGCTGTCAGCTGGTTTCTGTGTAGTAAATAGTGTCAGCCAGTCGTTCATCCGCCCAGTAATTTGTATCGGGAAATTTGTTAGCGTTAAAAATTATATTTGGGTGTACGATATTGTATGAATTCACTTCCACAGTGCATGAACTTTGTCCAGTACTAATCCTGTTTCGTGCTTGTATGCTATATGTTCGTATTGCAAGCTGTGTTTTGTTGTTTGTCGGGTGTAAATGCTGTCAATCTGTGTTCGTGCGTGTTTAAAAACATTACCTACGTACCAGCTGGATTAACATTTGTTCACTGTCTCTCTCGATCTCTTGTTGTAGGACATCTTAGCCCGTATTCAAGAGAACCCCTCAAACAAGATGTGTGCTGATTGCAGCTCTGATGGTACATGAATGTATATACACGTATACATGTATATATGTATATTACTATTATCCATTCTCTTTCTCATAGATCCCTCCTGGGCTATTGTCAATCGTGGTATCATGGTTTGCATAGAGTGTTCTGGGGTCCATCGGTCGATGGGCGTACACATATCTAAAGTCAGATCGGTCGAACTGGACGTTGAAATATGGACGGAAACGCTGATACAGGTTACATGTTGACCCTGTTTAAACTGCCATGTTCCTGTAACAATCGCGTAGTTTGACATTTCCCTTTTCCTTCATTCTTACAGCTATTCCAGAGCATCGGTAACTCTAATTCGAACTTATTCTGGGAAAAATACTGCCAATCGGAAAAATTAGACTCGTCGGCACCCCGAGAGATCAGGGAAATGTTCATTAGAGCTAAATACGAGAGTAAGTCATGGATTCCTCGTAACCTAGGCGATACACCTGAAGTGCTCAGCAAGGTTGGTAAAGGGACAAGCTGATAAGTGACAGTATATGCTAAATCTATTTTGTTTTCGTGTTCTCCCCCAGGCTCTATGTGTGTCTGTGGCTAGTGACGATCTGATGCGAACTACAGAGCTATTGGTTACTGGAGCTGATGTAAGTTATAGTAGGGGGCGGGGCTAAATAGCTTGCATAAGGGGGTGGGGCTGATTAACTGCATAAGGGATGCGACTTATTGAATGCATCATATCTAGACACTCAAACTAACACAAATCAGTTTAAAATACATCTATAACTACGCATAAAACATTTCGTGCAATTCTGAAACCAAAAATTTTCGACCGATTTTTAAAAACCATGGACTATAGCCTTGCGACTTTTAACGAATTTCGGTAAATTTAGGTATGAAATGGATTTTGATAAAACTGCATATACAGCTTCGTTAGGTCCTATAGGTCACGTTTAGAAAGAAAATAACAGCCATAGGTACTCACATAGATCAAAAACATAAATATTATTTCGTGGAATTCCGCTTAATTAGAAATCCATACATAGTATCTTAAACCAATTTTAAGCAAAACTGCACATAACTAGGCACTCAAATCAACTCTAAACAGTTTGAAATACATCTGTAACTACATATTAAACATTTCGTGCAATTCTGAAACCAAAAATTTTCAACCGATTTTTAAAAACCGTGGACTATAGCCTTGGGATTTTTATCGAATTTCGGTAAATTTAGGTATGAAATAGATTTTGATAAAACTGCATATACAGCTTCGTTAGGTCCTATAGGTCACGTTTAAACACAAAAATCATCCATAGCTACTGACACAGTTAAAAAAAACCATACTTGATTTTCTAAAATTTTGCTTAATTGAATATCCATGCATAGCTTATTAAAAGTACATGATTAAAGATAGTAAGTTTTATTATTACTTTTCTTGTTGTTTTAGCCGTGCTTCATTCATCCTGATATTGAAGATTCTGAAAAGAACACTCGTTAGTTGACCTCTCATTTCTCTTGTCTGGCTAACCATTCCCATAGCTACTTATTTTTGTTTCTTTCGTTCACTTATTTATCTTTCATCTTGATTTCTAATTTAGCCATGAAGATTGCAAAGGCTTGTAATAAATTACTTCAAGTGGAGCTACTTGAGCAGAACGGAGCACTGTTAGACAATTCGTATTCCGAAGTGAGTCTAAAACTCTATTTGATGTATTTTTTATCATCGTTCTTCTCTTAGGAATCTCAAGTGTCTGATGCTCGTCATAGGGGTCACCTAAGTAAGACAGGTTCAGATAGGAAAGGCTGGAAGGACCGGTACTGCATGATTGATGGATACCGAGGCTTGGAGTACTTCAAGACAGAAACTGTAAGGGTTTAGAAGTTTTCAATTTCAACTCTCGATCTTTCCTCCTGCCTTCAATCTATCTCCTTTAGGATGCTGAAATTCTTGGTGCTATTAAAGTTGATTCAATGCTTGGGGTCAGTCAGTGTGATGTGGAAGGTGCTGGAAAGGACAGACATTGTTTCGAGGTGATTACTCCCGGTAGAGCGTACTTATTTGCTGCCGATTCGAGCGAAGATATGAACAAATGGTTGACTACCATTAAAGAGGTCAGAGAACCATAACCCTATTTCGTTTAGTATAATTACTAGTTTATTAAATTACATGTACATGTATGTACATGTACGTATTTCATGTTTATTAGTTAATTAAGTCTAGTGTTTACATAATTGTGTAACATTTCTTGAATTCATGTCAACTTTATGACTTCATTATTGTTTGTCAACAGATAATACCCAAAGATAATGCCGACAAACTGGTAAGTAGCTTGGTCACATGACTATCACATGACTTGATTCCCGTATTTGTTGACAGGGTTACGATAAAGTTGGTTTTCTTTCGAAACGATCTCCTCAGAATGTGGTAAGTTAACTACCAAATGCTAGACAAAAGATAATCGTTCTTCTCATTCGTGTATGTTTTTGAAATTGTATATTTCTTTTGCCTATAATATAGGGTTGGAAGAAACGCTGGTTCTCTTTGAAAGAAAAGAAGCTTACGTATTTCAAAAAGGAAGAAGTGGCCTCCATCGACATGAAATCAGTGACCAATATCAAGCCACCAGAGCAGGGCTCATTTGATTCGATGTGTTCGTTCCAAGTGGTCACACCAGACAGGTATGAACTATTGTTATTTATTATATACATATACATTAACTGTGTCACGCCCACTCTACTTGTGGGTCACGCCCCCTGTATTATATGTTCGTTATATCTCTTTAGAGTGTATTATTTGAAAGCTGATAATCCAACGGAAGCAGAATCATGGGTGCAAGCATTAAAACAAACACAGGTAATCCTCTTCAGTAAAAGGGTGTGGTCTTCATGTGTACATGTATATTAATTGTATTTCAGCTAGTAGGAATATCAGTTATATTTCGTTGGTTTGTTTTACAGGTATCTGTTCCATTATCGGAGCATCCATTAACCTCTGGTTCAAGCGGTACCGGTATACCAGTTGTCATACACAAGTGCCTGCAGTTTGTGGACGGCCAAGGTTAGGGATTATACCTGCTATAGTTAATGTAGCTATAGAGTGAGCCCCTCCTCGTTACTCATTATAATGATTTTAATTACGTATGTAGGTCTGGAATTGGAGGGTATTTATCGTATTAGCGGCGAAAAACCGAAGATCAGGAACCTCATTCAGCTATTCAACCTGGACCCGCGGGCTGTGGTGCTCGACGATTCGAATTACTGTGTCCACGATGTAACAGGAGCTCTTAAGAAGTTCCTAAAGAGTTTACCAGATCCGTTACTAACTCACCAACTATATAGAGCATTCCTAGATGCCGCAGGTGAGACTAGACGTATGTCACATGACCCTCACATAACTATTGTTACTCCTTTTTAGTTATGAGCGACCACGAAACTAAACTTCACCAGCTCCAATCACTTATAGACCAACTCCCTCCCGTAAACAAGGAGACACTTAAACGAATAATCAGCCATTTGCTAAAGTAAGGAACATATCTTGCTAGCTTGCCAGTATTCATTCATCGTGTTTCTTTTCTTATAGGGTAGTCCATCACGAATCCAGCAATAAAATGTCAAAGTCCAACCTTACTAGTCTATTCGGCCCTACATTAATGACAGTGGACGGAGACCCTGTGAGTTTAGCTCGTACATATACATGTACATATACTTATATAAATTTAAGTAAATGTTAACTTGTACATTTTTTATCTATCTATTTCTCTCAGCCTAATTTCAGTGATATGCAATCTCAGTACGCATGTATCGAACACATGATGAGCTACTATGAATGGCTTTTCAATGCTACTGGAGAAGAAGAAAAGAAAGAAGAGGTTAGTTCCAAAGCGAACACTCGTACACACATACATAAACTATAGAAGGTGTTGTATTATTGTGTTTAGGAGTAATCCTTGTTGTATCTGCTATTGATAGTCATTTCTCCTTGTCTTTAGGCTATGCAAGAAGCACTGAAGAAGCTAGAAGCTGCTAAAGAACAGCATAAGCAACAGGTGAATAGAAAGATAGCTTGCGTTAATGATTGTTGTATATTGTGACATGTACATGTACATGTATTATATTTGTACATGGTTTTTACCCAGGGTCATGTGGCTGGAATGAACACGTCCACTAGTTTCATTATTTCTGTGCACATCAACGAAAAGAACGGCGACGTATGCGGAATGAAAGTAAGTATATTAAAACTCGCTGGATTATCGTTCAATGTCCCGTTGTTTTTTCTTGTTAGGTAACCATGACCACAACTGCAGCTGAAGTAGTCGAGTTTGTTACGACCACCAAGAACCTTCCCCCGACTAATTACTGCGTGTACTTGGTCCTTGGAGAAGCCGAGTGTGGTCAGTTTATAATTAATTAATATAATTGACTATATCTTTAATTAAACTATGTTAATTTTTGTGTTGTATGTAACAGAAAGGGCGTTACACTCTTTGGAACATGTATTGGGCGTACAAACATCAGATTCATATCTTTGCCTCAAGAAAAACATCCTAGCAGACAAAATAAAAGATTACGTAAGTCATTAAGCTTGCACTCTACTGCACACATCTGCTTATACCTGTTTTCAAGACCTGTTTTTGAAACCTGTTTTCCAAACCATGTAAATAGGATTCGTATTCTGGGCAATGTGTAATGATGCATGTAATGGAGAAGAAGAAGTGGAAGAAGTATCCTTGTGCAGTTAAGAACAAGAATTTTATCATCTACAAAGATAGCAAGGTATAGAATATCACTACATGTATTTAAGCATTACGTTAAACAGCCTATATACATGTACATGTCATTTACATTAAAACAACATGTTTTTTAATGGATTCCTAAAGTAATGGTTATTGTATTTAGTTTCATGTATATTTCTATGTTTCTGTCCTCAGTGTCAAGTTGAGCTAAATAAGATTCCGCTATTCGATGCAGACGTATTCGTGGGTATTGAAAGAAAGAACATCGACGTTAAGAACCCTCTCCCAACGAAATACCCTCTGAGCCTGTTAGTAAGAGTCAAAGACAATAACAAGTTCCTCTGTGCGGATAGTGCTGAAGATAGGCTCCTGATAGCTGCAGCTGTGATATTCGCGAAGGTCAGTTTAGTATCGTTTTGTTGAGTGTTCGTATAATCAGTACAAGTATATTGTTACAATCATGTTTTACCAAGTGGAATACATCTGAATCTGTACATTCTTGTAGTTTCCTGATGGTATCCAGACGCCAGTCATGCCTGTTAAAACAGTACCCAAATCATTCGATGCTAGAAACCGAGGGATCAGTGTTTTAGTGAGTTACTGACTCAGCCCATCTGTCACACCCTTTAATAATTTTCTGTTGTTGCAGACTCCACCCACTCAGGGATCAGCCACAATAGGCCACGCCTCTTCCTCGTCGTATCTAAATTACAAGGTAAAAAGGAACAATCTTCATTTGCTTTTATATTAACCTTCTTTCTTAACAGGGGAGTTCAAACAGGTCATTTCTTCCCAAGAAGAACACTGCTGATGATCGTTTAATGAAGGAACTCACCCTTAGACAAAAGTCAACAAGTCCAGAGCGTTTTTAGCCACACCCATTTCTCCATAGCCACACCCACCTTTCCATTTTATGTGTTCTTTCATGATTGTTTGATATCGCACTGACTGACTCTAATTAAAACTTTCTCTCAATTCTGTCATTGACTGCATTTGATCGGTGTATCCCTTTCGACTTGAGCATTATTTTAAAATGAACAAGATATTTTTTTTCGTTTATTTCTTTTAGTTGTTAATTATAATATACATGATGGGAAAATTCTAATTATTTATTCATTTAAAATATAGTGTATAGACCCGGTTATAATTATTTTGTTTTACCAATTGTTTGTGAGTTTGATCTTGTATAATTGTTTAATTCTTTTTAATTATTTTAAATGTATTATCTTTTTAAATATACAATTATAAAATTAATTAACAGAATACCTTTAATTTAATTGCACACAAATGTATCAATTAATTTAACGATATAAATAACATACATACATGTAATAAACGATACTTTTAATTCTGTATGTGGAATTGCATAAATTATTTTACAAAAAAATTATAAAAAAAATTACCGAGGTTCTTTAATTCTCTTTAGATACAAATAATATATTTTGATCTTTATACCTGCCCCCTTTAAAACCAGGGGTACAACATAAAGAACTTTCTTATGTTAAGTAGGCGATCTAGGTGACAGCGGAAATAGATCTGGTCTTAAGAAATCTTTGACAACGCTATCCACAACTAGGCCTAATTTAACCCTCAGTGAACCAATGGAAACTCTACACATAATGAAGTAAGCTAAACACCTTTAAATATAATTGTACAGTTCATCTAACTTGTTTCCTGGTGGAGTGCATAGCTCTACGTAATACTTGATCTTTGGTTCGGTTCCTGAGGTACGTAAGGTGAATTCGCAGTGGTTATCCAGCCCGAACTGTATCATTTGTGAATTCGGATCGACCGGTAAAACCTGTCAAGCGAGACGATAAATTACGTTGAGTAGGGGGTGGGGATAAGGGTGTTAACTAACAGGTTTATAGTCGGGAGGTCTTCTACTGTCGTATCCCACTGTTAGATCACAGACCCATTCAACCTTAGCATCTCCACATCTTTCAGGATACTAAAAGCAAGAGAAAATATTTTGAAAAACAGCAAAACAAAAGCAAAGCCTTTATAAGAAACCTTTCTGTCTTTTCTCAACGAATCGAATAAATCTTTTATGACTTGAGTTGAATGGCAGATGTAATACGAATTATTAGAAATAAATTGTCCATATTTGGTATAAATGTCCTCAAGTAGATCGGTAAACGTCCTGTTTGAGTCATACAAGTACCCGCCCACTTCAGCTATTGCCACGCCTGAACTTATCCCATCTTTATCAAGCACAGTGGTACCAAACATGAAACCAATGGCTTCCTCGAAAGCAAACAGCACTTCGTGACCATCTTGTAACAAATCAAAAGCCCTGTTTCCCATCCACTTAAATCCTGTTAGAGTTTCCTGAACAAATAGACAGAAACAAACCAGCTACAAATGATGCAGATCATAAAAACTAAGCCATCGTTAAATTTGACCTTTGACCCCCACCCAAATCACAAACATTTATCATCAATCTTACATTAAACTGAAAACCTTCAACTTCAGCCATCGATCTTAGCAGTTTAGACGATACAGCGCTGGCTATCATGTGGACCTTTGCACCTAAACAGAATATAAGAAATCATGAAATCCCTACCACAAATGATCACATAGTTATAGGTTTTAGTTCTGCTTACCATTGAATGCCGGATTCCTACTTTTATAGTTTGTGAATGCCCACCACGCTAGTATAGCTCCTATTTCGTTTCCATTGAACACTTTCCATGTACCGTCGCGTTGCTTTTCAGCTAATGCAAGCCGATCGGCATCAGGATCATTTGCAAGAATCAACTGACAGCTGTTTCTATCAGCAGTTGCGATAGCTAGATTCTGAGAGAAAGTAAGCAGCTTTGAATGATACAATCTCGTCTTCTAGTAAAGTAAAATCACTTACAAGAGCTGATTTTCCTTCTTCAGGGTTAGGATATCTGACAGTTGGAAACTCCGGATCTGGTGTAACCTACAACAGGTACAAACACACCAATAAAAGGGTGGAAATACAACTAGTACAAACACATTGACAGACCACTGGTACAGTTACTAAATTATACCTGCTCTTTTACTGGTACTAATTCAGCCAACCCGAATGTCTTAAAAGCAGCTGCTATGAACGGCCACCCCACTCCATGCATCGCCGTATACACAAACCTGGCTTTACTACCACCATTACTGCTCCTCCTGTAACAGTACTTGAGTATTGATTCGTTGTAACTTTTCAATATCTCTTGAAATGGGTCGGATATGCTAGCACTGGTACTAACAGCTTCAGTATTCCACGAGTTCGGCCACGGAATTAGATTCCGTTCGATGCTATTCGAAATCCCTTTATCGTGAGGCGAAATGATCTATATTAATTATAACGATAAATTATTAATAGGTTTCAACAATACTATAAATAGAGAGAATCCTTTAGGCACCTGACCTGTGCTCCGTTAGACCAGTATACTTTATATCCGTTATCTTCCTTTGGGTTGTGAGATGCTGTGACCATAACACCTGCTATACACTTAAACTTGATTACAGCAAACGCCTTTAAGAGGGGGGCAGGAAGAAACAATTCAATAACTATCGTCATTGAAAGCTTAATCAACTAACTGTGAAAGGTGTCGGTACAATCTTAGAGAAAAGGTGTACTTTAAATCCTTTGTTGGCAAATACTGAAGCAGTTAATTGAGCAAACCTGAGAAAAAGAAAAATGAATATACTATTAAGCTCTTGCCTACGCACAAAGATCGAGTACGATTCTATAAATACCTTTGACTACCATGTCTTGCATCATAGCCGATGACCACGCCCCTTTCGCTACACGCCTGCGAACCAAACTGCTCTTCAATGTAACAAGACAGGCCCTGAGTGAAATTGAAAGCAATTAATTAATATAATTAGGTGATACGCCTAATTAGGTACCTATTCTACTGACCACACCCCCTTATAATCAAGGGACGTACATACATAAGCTATAAACGACAGTAAAACTATACATACATGTACATGCAAGTGTGTCAGTTATCCAGTTAAAAATTTGTAAATGATAGAGAAAATATCAGTCTGTCAATCAACATGAGTTTATATTAGCCCATTAGGGATATTTGTAATGGATTACTGAGACAGAGTTACATGTACTGATATAGCATATGGATGATTAGACACAACAAATTATTGAAATTATGTATTTTTAATTTTTAAACACGTAAACTGAAATTCAACCAAACCAATAAACAGTCTTTTAAAAAAATTATTATTTAGAATAAATCCTACTATTTTCAATGTAATCAAATAAATACTAGATATACATGCTCCAGCATAGACTACATGCT
The DNA here is from genome assembly GCA_036873525.1 of Chalinula nematifera. Classification (NCBI taxonomy): domain Eukaryota; kingdom Metazoa; phylum Porifera; class Demospongiae; order Haplosclerida; family Chalinidae; genus Chalinula; species Chalinula nematifera. The sequence goes on from JAYJLX010116310.1 coordinate 38,854, forward strand.
TGGCAATACTTAACTTGGAAACAAACCAACAAATGTTACCTGAGTTGTTTGTATAATTGTCAGATCATTCATTCGACTATAACCAGCGCCAAGTTTAGCTCTCAGACCTGGGGAGAGAATAGACAACAATCAGTACTAAAGACTTGAGTATTTTAAAGGTTGAATCCCCCCCCCCCCCCCCCAAGCCCTTGTTTATTCTCTATACTGTGCTAGTGGAATTCAAGCATGTCTATTAGCTCTACTATATTGTTTCATTCTTACCTGCAGTTCCAAAGGTCATTCTGTGACACAACCTTGCTTTCAGTTCGTCTACATTACCACTCTCCAAAAGCATCTGGATTTCTGATCTGGTTTGTTCGTTCTATTGTAGTTAAAAGACGCAGAATGCTTTATCTTTCTACATTTGGGCCGTTTACCTTGTCAAGTGAGAGCCATTCTTCGTATTTCTCCTTGATCTCGCCCGATATAGCAGCAGCCATGATAATAAACCGAGTGATAAACACATGCAAAGATGCTGCTTTTTATCTGCAGGCAACGCCCACACAACGACCACGCCCATTTTAAACAGTTTCTGGTCACGTGACAACGTGAGCCACATGCACAATTGCACAGCTGCTGTAGAGCCAGAGGCCAGAGCAAATTCCAAGATGGAGAAGACGTGGGAAAAGATTTTCTAGAAACAAAGCTAGTCTACTACTATTAGTACTGCGAAAAGGATTCTATCGTCTTTAAAGTGTGCTGGGAAATGGTGAGAATGTTAGATAAATATGTTGTATAATTATGTGTAATGATTATTATATTGGGACAATTTTTAGTTCTTCCACCAGTAGGGTGGCATGATGAATCGCCCCTTTATTTATTTATTAGTTATTTATAGGGGCTCCCTCCCATTAGGGTGGCGTGATGAATCGCTCCTTTATTTATTAAACATTATTAATAGGGGCTCCCTCCCATTAGGGTGGCGTGATGAATCGCCCCTTTATTTATTTATTAGTTATTATTTATAGGGGCTCCCTCCATCAGGGTGGCGTGACGAATCGCTCCTTTATTTAGTTTTTTTTTTGGGGGCTCCCTCCAGTATGGGGGTGTGATGAATCGCCCCTTGATTGATTAGTTTATTATTTATGATTTCCTCTTATTTTGGGTGGGTATCGAGATTCGTACATTATCTGTTTAATCCATGTGTTCTGCTTGCCATTCTATTTAGTGCCCCCCCCAGTGATATAGTTCCTCATTGATACACCCATTTACCCTATTATAACAGCACCACACCCGCCCTCAGCCTAGATAATTATGATCTAGATTGCTTTTGATAGATTAATAGAGGGCGTGGTTTGGTGACAGAAGTTAAGTCGAGGGCGTGGCTGAGTAATAAATATTATTAAAGATAGACAAGATGGCTAAATGAGATGGCTGTAATTCTATGCATGTGCTTGTTTGGGAGACAATGAGCTGTTTTAAAGGGTGTACATTAATGTTAAGGGATATTTACTTGTTTGAGGCTAGTTATAAAGTCAGCCACGAGGCTCTATTAGTTTTATCTTAGAAAGTGGGCAGGGCGTTTTTATATCAACTACGTTACTAAAGTATCTGAACTAGAATTCTAAGCAAGTACATTGCTAGCTAGGCTTCGTTGTAATGTAAAAATAGTGCAATAATTTCTTGACTGAGTAACACGATCATTCGTTTATCTTTCAGTTATGATGGGCTATTGTACAGTTAAAATACATTTAAATTGAGCCGTAGTGCGTATATATAGGTTAACTCTGTTTTTACAAACAAAAATTGGCTTCTTAAAAAAGAAAAAACCTAGTAATACGAGGTGGGGATTCCATTGTATAAGGAAACCCAAATTAACTACCTTTTGGCCACGCCCACTCAATTGAGTTCAATTTTCCATACCTCTTACGCACCTTATATACAGGATGTTGTCATCCGCCATGTTTTTCCTGTTGGCCACGCCCACTCAGTTAACTCATTACGGTGTCCGTACTCTTCCGTATACTTTCAGCCACACCTTTTACACACCCAACATACAGGATATAGTGTAACGGGAAGTCACGTATCCGGATATTTCAGAGCAATTGTATCGAAAAAAATTGTAGGGGAGGTTGTTGTGTTGTCTCGCTTTCTCTCTACCTCTCTCTTTGTCGTTGTCTTCCCTCCGTGTATCAGCCTTTGCTGACACGATGTATCGTATGTGATTGCCAATTTGGGCACTAAATGGTTAGTTTTCTAAGCGCACCAGTCGTTGTGCCGCTCTCGTGTTGTGAGCGCCAAATTCATACCTTCTTTATGCTTTACTAGTTATTATTCTTTTTTCTATATTGATTAGATGAAACTAAGTGTATGTGAGCTCTGGAAATGTCAAGGATTGCCACAGAACAAGCACTAACAAAGAATCTAGACAGGTAAAGTATATAAGAACCTCATGTACTAGTTCAGTAGGTATTACCAGCTGTAAAATTGAGTGTTTTTTGTAATGATTTTGTGATAATTTAGTTTGAATATATTTATAACAAATGGCCCTTTATGTGTTATCCCCCAAGGGCTATTGTTTAGTTCAAAGCTTTAAACTTTAAGGAGGGGTTTTTGTTTGCATGTTTATTTCGATCATGTTAGATTAACGAAACCTTACGAAGCTTTGTTGTTGTTTGTGCCTCCCTCTTTCAACTATTTTATATTCTTTATGAAGTATTTATTACCCTTTTAGAGATTGCAGCTTTGAAAAGTTTCCATTGTTTACATGTGGTTGTGTTAATAATTAATTATTCAGTTGTTGCCGTGGCAACCAATGTACCACTCTACATGTGATTCGCATGGTTTTTCTACTTGTTTAGTGGACTGGCGGAATATTTAGGCTTGCCTTTCCTTCATAAGACGCCATTTTAAAGTAGGCGTGGCCTCAATTCTTTTTGTATCGCTTTAAAAAGCTTTAAATAATTTGACAGGAAGTCGTAGCATGGTTTAATTATTTAGTTCTAATTGCACCCTATCAGTGAGATTTAATTAACGGTATATTAAATGTAAACATCATGTATTCCTATTTCTCGGCATTTTTGTTTATTATTTGACTGTCAGGTAGATTGGGCTAAGCAACGATTGTTCAAAATGTGGGAAATAGATATCAACATTAATTACATGTGTAGTTGATTGTGTGTGAGTATGTTTGTTATAACAATTCTCGTAACTTCATATTTGAAAGAATGCTTTCATTAACTTCCAAGTACACGTAGATATGTTAAAGATAATGTCCTGATTTGATTGCTTAGATTACGATTTTTCAAAACAGCTTATGAAAGTTTTAAAAGATAAATAAAATCAAAGTATCATCCCCTGGCTTTGTTCCTTGTCACTACCTGCAATAGTTATATATCAGCTGGTTATTCTTGTAGAACAAGTGTAACTGATACTCAACTCAGTTTTACTATCTATATTATTTCTTTCACCACATGTAATCCATCCATAGCAGCCCAGTTGATATCGGATATACCAGCATATGGTGAGTCAATGCATGATAATTTAGAAATTATAAAAAGGGGATATTAATCTAGTTATTGTGTAACTCAATAAATGTTTACTCTTAGCTTTAATTAGGCAAGTACATTTGCTAAAAACATTTGCTACAATTTTAAGCCATTTTGTGAATTTTTATGTTAACTTAAGCTATCCATATTTTACAGTAAGCTACACATATTCTAGACTACATGTATATACATGTACATGTAGTACTAATTAAAACTTTACGTACAATGTACTACATGTATATTATGGTCTATATTATCATACATGTGCATGTATAAGTACTTTAATGTACATGTACAGCTAATTGCATAGTACGGTTTAACAGGAAATTTCCCCATTTGTTTTGACTAGGTACATGTACATGTATTACAGTACATGTACATTATATGACCTTCTGTTAGTTGTGTTGTCGTTGCACATGTACATATACATGTACTATACATGTACATGCATTGTTATATATGTAAGGTGTTTTTCTCTCCTGTTTTGTGTCATAGGAGTTCGAATATTGGTATACCAGTCAATAATAAGAGTTCGTCTCCTACGTCCAATCACATGGAAGGATCTCCGAGTAGTTTAGGCAGTAACAGCAGTATAACCAGCAGTACTAGTGGAAACGGTCTCGTACAGAACCCTTCGTCGTCGTACCCCTCTGTGAAATATTTCGATAACAACCACATGGATAGAGGTGGGGGCGGAACCCTCATTGGAGGGAGGTCGGACTTGAGAAGGGAAGACAGCGTCACCGTGGGATTCAATTCATCCGTCCCAATGGCTGCTGTGAATCAAATGCAGACCACTTTATTGGCACAGACTGAAGTAAGACGAAGTTTACAAATAGTACATGTAATTAGCGCTACATGCAAGTACATGCAGTATGTGTTTAAATTCGTTAAATGTGTGGGCGTAGGTAATTTATTAAACATGTGGGTGTAAAAGCAATAGCTACATGTACGTTTGACTGTCTCTTTATCTTTCCCTAGTCTAATCCATCATCTTCTATCAGTGATATTAACGATCTCCTTACAGCTAGCAGTAACCATCAAGCCATTCACAACAGACAACTCCTATTCACGCCCAGGTAAAATACATGTACAGTACATGTATAACGGTACATGTACATGTAGTTTTAGTTGTACAGCTGTTTATTACGGTATTTCGTACATTTACAATGTAATAGTGCCATGCAGACCGAGGACAGTAATGGGACATACATAAACTGGCTTTATGATCTTTACGCTCCTTCAGTGAACGCTTCGCTGCTCAACAGCGGAAGGTATGTACATGCGATATCCATTTTACATGTACATGTATTATATTATCCTGTATTTTACATGTCGTTTATTTTTCTTCCGTTAGTCATAAACTTGAGAAAATGAGGAACGGTGGGAGTGCCCCTTTATCAGCTCCTGTTAATCAGCAGCAGTCTTTGGGCGGGGCTGCCGGAGGGGGCGGGTCCCCTGAACTGGGATCCGGTATGCTTATGAAGTCAGACCAGAGCTCCCCACCATCGTCACTTGGCTCACAGCAAGATGTTAAAATGGTTAATAAAATTATCATTATTCAACACATGTACATATGCTATTGTGAGGTTGTTAACATTTGTCTATAGTATGTTTTAGCCTTTCTTTTATTGTCTGTCTTCCCTGTTTGTGTCTTTTTAGGATGTTGATTTCCCAAAGGAGCCTACGACGGTGTTTAGGGCACAGGAAAAATATCTAGTTGTATTGGGCGCGCCTACTTCCATCGCACAGAGACATGGGGAAGACACCTTGACCTATCTGAATAAAGGTTAGAAATCCATTATCTTATTTAACAACAAGGCATTTATAATATCTTATACATTTTAGGCCAGTTTTATAGCCTGTTTTTCAGAGCGAACACATCCCTGGCTTTGCCCGAGTCCGTCAAATCAATGATTCACCTCTCCTTTCTTGACGAACCAGATAGACGAGTTGAATTCAGCCACTGGCAGTACTGGTACGACCTACAGGCAAACCCAAACCAAAGATCATTTGATATAGGTAAAAACACACAACTTACATGTACAAAATAGTAGATGAACTCCTAGTTTTTATGTTGTCATCAACCGCAGCTTTTTTTTTAGAAGCCCTTTTAAGTGTTCAAAATACTTTCCTAGCTTGTTTTCCTGTTCTTAAGTCAACTCAGCCTCCCTCAGGGCCCAGCCCTACCAACCACCAGGGGTTGTTATTGATTGGATATATTCTTTCCATTAGTTCGCTGGACCGTGCTTGGTTCATCTTATTATACATGTACTGTGTAACCGTGTGTGAATTTAATTTAATATTGTACAATATTGTTGTAATTGTATTAAAATAGTTTAACTATATTCATTTGCTTACCCTGCCTGGTTTATGAATGGTTTTCTGTTACTATTTGCCTGTTTGAAGTTTAACCTGTTATCTAAACAGTGTCCGCCTTTTCCCACTGCTTTTAAAAATTACAAATATTCATTTTTTTCTTTTCTTGGTAATAGATCGGAAGAATTGCGAGGGGTTGTCAGAGAAACCTGTTGATCTTGCGTACAATGCCGCTTCGTTTAAATGGAATCCCGAGAAAGGAGCTAAGGTACACATGTACATGTACTATACAGTACATGTATTACGTACATGTATTTAATTGGCTTTGAACAGTGTTAGGTACATGTAAGGGGACATGTACAGTACATATATTTTCTGAGAAATGTGCTTAACCAATGTAATTATGTCGTTAATGCCGAACCACGGTTACATGTACATGTTTACATGTACATGTATTCCGATATTGTGTTGATGTTTTTCTTTACGACCATTTTATTATTTTATAGATTATTTTAAGGATCAATTGCTTAAGTACCGAGTTCTCAAGTCAGAAAGGAGTCAAAGGTCTTCCACTTCACATCGTAGTGGACACCTACGAAGACCTTGAGACGGAGAAGGAGCCGGTCCATCGAGTTTATTGCCGCGTTAAAATATTCCGAGATAAGGTACTTGAAGATATACATGTACATGCATGTATATAAATATATACTGCATGTATTAATGTATTCATTTCACGTATACATGCATGTAATTGCCTGTTTATTTACGTTGTAGGGGGCCGAACGGAAGAACAAAGACGAAACTAAGACAGTCGAAAGGCGGCTACAGAAATACATCCGATCTCAGCAAGGTGTTAGTCTAGATACCGAAATAGGTCCCTCGGCAGTATTCCATCCCCCATGCAAGGAAACAGTGCTTACCCCAACCAGTACATTCGGACAAAAACCGACGCTATTCAACCCCACCAGCGTAAGTATTAATGATTGCTTCACTATAGGACAATGTTTGTACATGTATATGTGCATGTATGTTTGTGTGGCTGTACTCCGCATACATGCATTTGTATCTCCATGTACTTACATGTACATGTATTCAGTCTGTACCTTAACCAATAGCTGATCATTGTATCGTATTTGTAAGGCAATTATGGGTAACATGTACAACAGATTGGCTTCATTCAATATATCAGGTTGTATAAGTCACGTTTAAACACAAAAATCAGCCATAGGTACACACATAGATCAAACAAACATGATATACAGTAGTTATCAAAAAAAACTTTACGTTTCGTTCTACAGAACGATCGTTTCGTTTTAAGAAACGATCCAAAC
>JAYJLX010116311.1:0-16759 GCA_036873525.1 Chalinula nematifera
ATATTATTCAATTAACGTGTACTAAAAATTAGAGTTGGGCAATATATCGTCAATATCATATACCACCGGTGATATATTGCCATATTGAGATAATTTATTCAAGTATCGTATCGCCTGAGAAAAACCAATATCGCCCAGCTCTACTAAAAATAGTGTTTTAATATAAATTTATTGCAAACTAATAATAGTTAATTAACAAATTAATGCGTACTAAATATAGCGAAAAATTACATAATCGCTAAAAGCCCCAAATTTAGTACACACAATTAATAGTGAGAATAAGATACATTTAGATGAAATATGGGGTCATTTAATAACTGATCATTATTGAAATTTTTTGAGATACTGTAATAAAAAGTATTTTTTTTTAGAATACATGTACATTTACATGTTTTTTACATGTTTAGCACATGCGAAAATGTACTTAATGATGCATTTAAGTACAGACAAAAGTTGGTGTACTTGGATTAAGTACAACCACATACTTCCAACATGACAGTACTTGTACTTGTGTATTATACTTAAAAATTTTTAAAAAGTACTTTGACCCAACCCTGAACACAGTCCTTGAGATCGGGTGGGACAGTCTGCCTTTGTTGGTCTACTGACAGATTTTTGGTTTGTCTGTCTGGGTCTGCTACATTGTAAGGCGGCATTAACAGTTCCATATAGCTCTTGGCAGGACCACAAGGCATCTGCTTGTTTAGCAAGTTGACAGAGATCATCGAATTTTGTGTGCACCAACTGGATACGTACATGTATATCGTCAGGTAATTGTTCAAGGAAAAGTTATTCGAACAGGGGGCATGGAGTGTGATCGGCTACTAATACCAGCATCTCATCTATGCATGAGATGGCTTTGAGTCTCCCAATGGGCGAAAATGAAGTAAACAGGAGGCTCTGTAACATGGACTAAGGCCGAACGTATCAAATAGGCAAGACTTGAGTGCCTGCATGGTACTTGCCACTGTCAGGAGGAATATTAACAAGGTCTATCTCTTGTTGCTGTGTCTTGATCCAGTGCAGCAATGACATAATAATACCGAGTTTATCAGCATTTATCTTTCACAGGCGAAACTGACCCTGTGCTTGGGCAAATCATACTTCAGGTTGAGCTGTCCAGAAGGTAGGCAATTTCAATGGTACTGCGTGCTCTGTTGACATCTTAACCAAGAGCTCACACCCGGGTCAACAATTGTAGCGTTCACACTCAACGGACAATCAAGTTTATAAGTTATAGTTCAAAACAACTGTTTTCTTGTAGCAAAAATATAGGGGTTATATATAGACAGCATACATTCAATGTAGCAATAGTAAAGTTCGACTCAGAACAGGTCAACTGATAATACAATTATATGCAATGAATCAGCTGATCAATAATACAAAATAATTATACATATAGTCATGTACATGTATATAGGTTAGGTTTATTATAAAAAGCACTATAGTAATCCCATACTACAGACATGCAACTATAGACACATGGCGTTCTTACACATTATTAATGTATACTACTGACTTACCTTGTTGATTTTAGCAGCTTCTTGACTGAAGATGTCTTCTTGATAGGTTATTGTCCTGTATCCAGCCTGGTATCTTTCACACCGAAATGTCTCCTTAACGTTTTTGTAGTAGCTGTTAAAATGAAATGTAGCTACCTATATTAAGATAATGTCAATTATTTTATAGTAAAATATAGTAATGTTGTCATATATACATGCCTGCTCAAATGCTCTCGCTAGAATTAAGCTGTATCCAAAAGAGCATCCAAAGGAAACATCAATGGCGAACCAGTTAGCGGGTGCATTATCAAGGAAACCGTATATAACATTTCTTAGCATCGAAAATGACTATACAACAATAAACAATACTCATTATTGAAGCCAAATTTTATAATATGGCACTAGCAGACTGTTTTGTTGATGCTATAGAATAGAATCACAGTGGTCTATTCTAAAATGCATACAAAAAAATGAATGTGTCAAGCAAAAGGTAAAATTTACTATATATATATAACATCATATAAAGTCAAGTATAATGGAGCGATAAACAAAACAATGGTACACATGCAGCAAGCACTTTATCGAAAATAAACAATTACTGTTGTGCATAACTCAGTGTTTGCTATATGCATATACATGTACTCATATTGAAGTCTGCTGACTGACTCACCGTGGCATCTCCCATCAAAAGTTGAAACCCGTTGTAAATTGCCTGTTCTGGGTTCTTCCCGGGTCCCGCTAATCTTAATCCAGCTTGAAATAAATGACTTTTTAAATCGTCTTTCACCCTAAAAACACTGTCAGCATCCTCACCAGCTTCAAGATTAGCTGTTTTAAGGAATAAAGATAACACTGACTTTATGTAAGAATACATTATTAATATCCTTACCCATTTTTTTATTGGCAATCTGCTCTTTAATGCGACTGGCTTGAAGAAGTTTAAGTAGGTAGAGCAGTTCCTGATCTTTGGATTGCTGCTGTTGTATTTCCTTATAGATTTGAATATCCTTAAACACTTGTCCGTAGCCTGAGTCAGTAAAGTATAGATTCATCACTAGGAAGTCCAACTCATTGGATATTCTGGGATGGAATAGATGCCGGAGGGATTGAAACATTCTACCACAACACCCTTCACCTTGTTTACTGTCATTGCTGGAGCTACGCCCACTTTCATTCTCTCCCAGTTCGATCGATTCAAAAGACATGTTTTCCTTAAATGGAAGGTTTTCATGAACCTTACAGATTAGGATGTTGATCAGTATGTTACGTAATGAAGGGAAGTTATGTTCCTTCGGAGGTAGACAGGAGAGGGTGGAGAATGTGGCAATCTCCTTAGTGCCCAGCTCGTTCGGGTGTCTAACCATACCCCAGACTAGACCCATGATGACAAATATAATTGACAGAGATAGTAATATGAATACTGCCCAATGAAGGAACTTAATAGATTCGATGACTTGTACACGCACGTATCCTCGGAGTCTATAGGCCATTCGGTGCTATAAATATAATCACGTATATCGGGAGATTCGGGACAGGTGTAGGTTTCCTTGAAATCTGTCTCTCTTACATGTAAGTAAAAAGCATTCGCCAGTAGAATGGTACTTAAGACTTTCGTCTCGGTTGTGCGTAACTTTGCAGTTGAGGGCTATAAACTTGGAGAACGGAAGTGCTTCATTGCATGAGTATTTTGATTTCTGTATTTTTCTTCTCCAGTTGTTTTCTGTTGTAACATATTATATATTTAAAAGTAATATTAAGTTCATCGTGGTAAATCGAGAGAGCATAGTATTCTGCTGTAATGTAGTTTTGTCCTTTATAAATGAATAAATAATGGTAGTCGATATATCCATTAGTTTGGATCACGTGCATGTGATTGTAATAAAGCTCGTTTTTGAAGACATGTATAGGTTGAACTTAATGATAATTAAAAAACAGGAGTCTTTTAGAGTCTTAAAAATCAAACCTACCGAAGGGAAAAGGACAGAATAATCATAATCTGAAGTTCCCTTTCAACATAATGACAAAATAACTCAAGTGCTTATTTATTTTAGTGGTATTTTGCTGTGTTAATTTACAGAAAGTATTAAATTGGGTACTCTTTGAATGTCCCCTTCCATATGCCCAGTAAACTGATGAAGGTCATCACTCTTGTCCAATTTATGTACATAACAGTACAATTTGAGCAAATATGGCAGAATTTGTCAGCTAGAAAGTAATATGGAACTATTAAAAACCTTAACTTAACCTAAAAGTTTTTCTTTTCTTGTCAGCACATGTCTTCCACACCATCTTTCTCTATACACTTTATACGTTTACACCTGCAATAGGAACAACAATATCACTAAAACTTGTTGTATAGAGATTGGAAGGTTGTATAGAGATTGGAAGGTTCCACAAAACCACAAAGTTTCAGCAGCTGCATCTCTCTAGGTTTTCTTCATTGTAACGAAAATGAAGAATATGCCGGGAATGAAAGTTGATTAGACAGGAAACCATAGCATTATACCATCTGATTGTCCCACCTAATGGAAATATCTTGCATATAATAGAGTTTCCACTAAGTCATTCAGTTCAATCCCTGACTTCCATGGAAGACTAACTCTTTTCTTGACTTCTATGTTGCATAATATGGTGGCTTATCTGTGACTAATGGAAAGGCTTTGCCGATGTTGGATTGCTACGTCTTCAGATTGTCAAGTATACATTCCACATTCAAATAAGGACAAAATGAGTTGACAAGAAACAACGAGGAACCAGAGAGAAGAAACTGTTTAATCATGCTATGCAATTAATAAAATTTTATTATGTACATGTAAGTTCCGCAAGGCGTATGTGCCTAGATCTATCAAATGCATTTTTTAATCCTGGCCACCTACGATAGATGAATACATGCCTCACAACAAGTTGGTTTGATAGGACATTACATGACCAGGCCGGACAAACATACAGTACATGAAATGATCACAATTACGCCATTGGCAGACTGCAGTTGACAGTTCGATAAGGTGCTTGTATGGTAGTATAGGATGGTAGACTAGATCGGCCCAGGTAAGGATGGCAGTGTCAGTGGTGCTGGTTGAGATTAGATTTGGCTGTTGAGATTAGATTTGGCTGGGGGGTAGAGCTAATGGAAATATCAGCGGTGTAGATACTGGATGCACTTTATCAAGTGTTGTAGTGTTGCTGCAAATTATGGTGATTACGGATGATTCTGGACATCTTTTGTAATATAGCTAATGTTGTTGTGCACCATATTTTAATTTGTTCCACATTTTCTTCTACTGCAGCTAACATTTAAAAAAAAAAAAATCATGACTTTTCACTAGACCTATGTATTTAATTGATATCATTTAAATACATGGGATAGTATCCCAAGTGAGATAGATTGTGTACCTAGAAATCATTGCTGGTTAGTCATTGTTGGCACAATGGCACTATAGTATACTTGACTTTCCACTTGAGCCAGGGATCTTCTTGGTTCTGGCTGTTCCCCTGAAGAGTATCTACCTCCCTTTGACATAACCAATACTTTCCATAGCCTTTTTCTTCTTGTCTCTTTTTTCTTCAACAGGAGTCTTGACAGCAGTAGTCAACGATTCTATCCCCCGATCGGATTGGCTGAGAAAAATGTGTTGAGTTGACTCCGTTTCAGAGAATTCTTACATATTCTTAGTACGTTTTGGACACTTGCACAATGAGTTTTGAGCACTTGGAAAAAAGCTCCGCATATTAGCACTCAAGGAAAGCTGGGATAGAGCCTGTTTACAGTCCCCTTTTAACTTCTTAATAAAATGATATTGGTTTATGCCTTGGTTTTAACTGTGAGACACCGTTGTGTGCCTTATGACTTTCGTCTCTAATTTTAATCTCTCATTGATGACAACAAACAGTGACCCTCATCTTCCTCATTTATGCCATCTGCTTCATGATCATTCTTGTATACTATGCCACCTTCTATCTCCTCTCCATTTTTATCTTTGTTAATATAAATAACTAATGTTATCGTATTGTTATTTATCATTATGTCTCCCTCTCCAGTAAATTTGGTAACTGGTATGTAGAAGCCGCACATATTAATAATTTATATGTTTAATTACAAACACAATACAAAGATAGTAAATAATCTGTAAATTGTATGTACATATTCGATTTATCTTCTGAGCTTGTTTTGCAGTTATCTTAGTATGGCTTCTATTTGAATAATCAAGGTAGTGAGTTCTTTATAGAGTTACCTGCTACCAGCTGTTCCAATAACCTTATATATATATATAACCGTGTTTGGTTGAATGCATCAATCTGATAGGAAAACTGCATATTGCATAATAAACAATAATTATGAGGTTGATCATTTAGTATACATGTATTTTCAAACCACTCCCAATTGCTCTAATACTGGATATACCCTTAGTAGATCAGCTATAACTGGAGCTTTTTCATTAATCTCCTTTCGACGAAGAGGGAAGGTTTTTCTCAAAAGCTGAGGTACCAATCCCTTATTAGGGTTCAACTTCTGCACCTCAAATTTCAAGAGCTTACAGTTTTCGTCATGTCCTGCTCGATCAAGTGTTTCCAGGGGTGGTCCTATGGGCTGAGTGGGCTCAGCTGTCATGGTACGAGGTGATGAGGATGTTGGCTCAGTCTCGCAAGTTGACTATAAAGAAAATAAATGACTAAATTTATGAAAGTCTCACTCAACACAGCACATTGAGGTGCTCACTCTAGTGTACAGCTTTTTGCCGTTGTAATTTCTTACATGATTCTTTTTACTCTGGAGAGAGCAAGTGCAATGGATTGCTATATACAGTAATAAAATTAATAATATAAATAATGCAATTTAATTTCTGCCAAAAAAAAAACTACATTCTTACATATGCGCTGCATCACTTTTCCATTGTTCATAAAAGGGGATTTTTCAATTATTCTTCGTGCCACGTGATTATACGTGGGATAGGATAGATTTGTCTATAGAAGGTGGTTCTGGTTGTGCCTCTAAGTGCACCCTGTTTGATACCAGCTGCAACCTTTCCTACGAAGCGATCTGGCAATTCAAATGGTCTAGGAAGAGGTGCTTCTTGTTTCCTAAGTTGCAATGCTTCTGTTCTCTTTAACTTAGGGGTGCTATCCTGTATGGATTGTAGTAAAATAATCAATACATTTTTTGTGGTATACGGTACAACATACGTATACATACACGGGTATGTTAAGTTCAGAAACCACACCCACTTATTGGCAAATTGATAAAATGGAGGCCAATTTTGCAGTCTCATAACAGCAGACTTACGAATCACAGACTTATTTTGCAGGCTGCATCAAAAAGCGCAAACCTTAGTTAACATGTAAATGCTTTAAAAGTCGTTCGTAGCTTCTACTACATGTATGTGAGAGTACCACAACGATTCGTCGACCGACATCTTTGAACGACAAAAGCAAAAACACAGAGGTGAAGATGCAGTCTTAACCTGGTTTTATGGGGTTCTACTGAGTTATTAGGTGAGTTACTAAAATGTATCAAAGGTGGATTTTCCTATTGCTCATGGTTTTAGAGTTATATCAAAAAAACAACTATTCACGAACGGTCAACTCTGACGGTCCAGTGAATAACTCACAAACAATACTAGATATTTGTAAGCCACCTTTGATAGTTTTTAGTTTGTTACCTTAGGAGCCTGCGAAAACCCACATGTCTGGATAAAGACCGCGTCTTCACCTCCGTGTTTTTGCTCAAAGTTTCTCACTACTAGTCCATGTTTTTAGCTTGTAACGGCATGATTACGTAATCTAAACAGTACTCTCCAATGTTTAAGCTTATGGTGTCATGTTGACACAGCTTGTAAATTCTTATCTAATCAGTAGATCTTGTGTGCAACTGAGCGTGAAACTGTTAACTGGACTTAACATGCCTGTGTACCAGTTTGGGTTTTTTAGGTACTGTGGGTTGCTTATCAACAGGAAGGAACCTTCACTGTCATGCTCATCATCGCTGCTGCCGCTTTCAGCCTGTGGGCCATAGTGGTCTTGAAATGATCCTCCTTAACTGTGAGCCATAGTACATTTGCCAGTTCCCCTTCCAAACATATTCAAAATATATCCAGCACTATATGCTCGCCTCCTCTGCCTAATCTCCACGGCCCACTCTATGCACCTCATGAACTTGTTCAGCAATCTGAAGTGGCATTGGGACGACAGGCCATGGTAAGCAAGAGGGATGTCTTTCCCGTCTTCAAAGTGGGGGATATCCTCCTCCCTTACCCCAGAATTAAACACGACTTTCTGCACCCATTCTTTCAGGTTTTTTTGGTGATTGTGCTTCATCGGCACCTATAAAAATTATTACTAATCAAAGCCATGCTATATAACACCATTACCCCTTCACTTTGAGAGGAAGGGTCTGGTACATACAACATATATGCATGTTGGTTTCCATCCAGGTGACTTTTATAGCTAGGAGGAGCATGTGTAGCCTGGATACCACGCCCAAAAAAAAAAAACATTGACTGTTATGCCTACGCACTTTGATTATTTTTTTTTTTTATTAGCTAACACGTTAATACAATACAATGTATACAATATAAACAACCACAAAAATAAAGAACAGCAATAAGGACAGATACAAACAAATTTATTAAATAAAAAGGAAAAAAAGTTAGGTGATCATTGCTTCAGCACAGACCACCTCAATACCAGGGGTTAAACGAACCCTCACAGGCAGGCTGGCCACATGATGAATGGTGACATACTGTAGCTTGATTCTAAAGATGATTGCTTGTTAAAAGGCCCATTCAGATCACGTACCTCCAGCATGCATTTGATGCAAATAATATTGTGTAATCATCAGCTTGTATAATCTGAGGTATAATCATGACTCATTGTCTTAATGAATTTCCCAGAGGCATTTCGAGTCCACTAGCAGTGTTAATATTATCTGAAATATTTCCAGTCAGCCACTACAATACGTCATAAAGACAACAGTAGTCCTCATGAGAAGTTATTGTATGAGTAATTTTTCACCTCTTTCAAATCAGGGTCATTGGCAACTTAGTATAAAGATACTTATAACTTTGGGTTTTCTAAAAGCTGTAAACTTTGTAAGGATATCAACAATAAATGGTTGTGTTTCATAAATCCACTTTTTTCAAATTTCTTCAGACGGTATCTTCATAATCTTTCATTTCTCTTTCTTACATATCCTTAGTGAGTTTTATACACTTGGACAGAGCTTCGAATACTTGGATACTGGGCCCTGGACATCAGCACTCGAGGGAAGCTGTTGTTGACGCTATAAAAAACTTCAACTGATTCCTCGGCTTATTTTTCCATGCTAGCTTAAACAAAAGAAGTGATACTTGTGCGTGATATTATAATTATACAATGTACATTAAAAAAACTGGTTATATCCAAAAATAGTCAACTCAATGCAGAACATATTCTTATAGCCAGAACCTTTCAAGCTGTGCAGTGAGAATCTGGTGCATGGATTGTATGTTTGACACAATGCATGAAGAATGTAGCCTACCCTACCACTTGAGCTCAACCAGAAGTATACAGTTGAGAGTAGAGTTGGGCAATGTATTAGTAATATCGTGTATCGGGATACTTGTACATAATGAGGCGATATCATATTTATCACAAGATGATAATATCACTAACTGATAATGTCTGCTTTTTCGGGATAATTGATCACTTGGCTATGATTCTAAATGCAATATTGCAGCGATACATGGTCCTCACAATGATATTACTGTAACTTCTTGATATTAAAAGTGTCATATCTACAGTGGAAAACACCATGTGCTTGATGAAGTTTAAGTTAAATGCATTATCAATATACTGCCTTATCGCAATATAAATAAAGTAATATTGTATCGCACATAAAAAGTGATTATCGCCCAACTCTAGTTGACAGCTGAATTAACGAGCAATGTACTATCCACCAGACCCTACTCACTATGTAGTAGGAGGGTCTGGCTATGTGAGACTATATAGATTTCTCTATAGCAAAAAACAGTGTGTACACACACAAGTATCGTCTACATTGTGTATAGATACTGTACGTTTATATGATTATATTCCACTTTACATGTAATAAATTTAGCGTATGCATTGATGCAGTTTTTTATCTATCTTTATGTATATTATCCATTATACTGTACCATGTGATTATAATTATTTGTTTTGATTAGGTTTTTTGTCAGATCTCTTCACTGTGATGCATTTAGAGAGGTACATGTTCATGTGATAGCTCTGAGCTTGTATTCACCAGCTTGTTTAAAATGATGGAAATTATGGCTGAGCGGTCAGTCTCATAGGGAGTATTCTAATCCTGTCTGGACTCCATTAGTGGTACGTTCGTCCTTAATCTTTCATGGTTTCAGGACTTAACTTACCTGTGAATGTATCTCATGGGGTATTTAGAGGAATGTGTGCATGGGAAACATAACTGCACAGTTATAGCCCCCTGCTTTGTCACCATTCATGAAAAGAATCTGCTGTCTTGAGTAGTATACAGGCATGACAGCACAAATCTTAAGTTATAAAGCCATTGATAAGGCTACCCACGCTATACTAAGCAATTAATTGCCAAGGGAGGTATAAAGTTAATGAATGCATTGGTGCCATCAATTCGTTATAATATCATACATGTACCTGTATAATGTTTTTATATCTACACACCAGGTCGTCATCCTATTGCTGACTTGTCTACTATAATCACATCGGAATCTCCGTTTCTTTACCGTTGGGAATACGGGACATGCATTGATTTTGACTACAATTGTTTAATTGAGTCTCCACATGCATCCGATGGTTTCATTGCCGGTGTTCAAATGTACGATCAAGCTGCGAGTCGTTCTCAGGCCTCCTCACCATTCATTTTCCCCGAAGGGATTCCATCCAGTCAGTGCTGTTTACTCAATATCTCTCCCAACATCATCACCATCAGTTCCATTCACTTTAAAAATTATGCATTTCGTTAATCACAACTCACCTGAGGAATTGGAACAGTTGTGCTTTGTCATGGGAACAAATCATTCTCGAATTGAGTTTGTGGTAGTCCAGGGAGGGAGCTTTGAAGTAGGAAGATGTTATGGTGAAATAAAGCTGCAACATGCACGCTGGTGGAGCATTGTGTGCCAATCCGCATATTTCAGATTGAGAGGTTAGTGAAATAAAATTAATGTATTGCCATTTTTGACTAATTTAAAATATTTCAACGACACAGAGCACATAAAACCGTTGTACATAGGAGCTGTACATTATCGTTATACCTCGGACTGTACAGCCGAGTATATGCAATTAATGGTTGCAAAACAAGAACAGTTCTTTGCATTCAGTGAGGTATGGTAGTTGATCAAAGTATATATTACAGTTTAATTATCATGATATTATTCGTTGTATAGTATATAAGGCAAAATTTCGGCTCTTCAATTCAAAGCTGTGATGTATTTTATTTTAAGTTTAATGAATTAAAACAGCTGAAAATCAAAATGTCAAATTACAAAAAAAAAATTCAAGGCCACAATGTGGTGTGCAAGAATGGATGGATTAATAACTCCAGATGAATGCACGGTATGTGTATATGTGATCATAACCCAATTCACTCTTTGTTGACCTTTAAAAATTGTTCTTAGATATCGCAAGAATTTGCTGATAGTTTTAAAAAATACTCGAATGAGCCAGTAAAGTGTGTGTTTAAGGTATATGCACCAAAGCAGGCCGGATGGCTACTGTGAGGATATCCAATGGATGGAATTGCAAGCAATGGAAAGTGGTACTACAAAAAAGATTCGAATTAACCCATTCAGCATTGCAAGTGAGTACAAACTCAATACGCTAATCATCACTGAAATAAAATGAAATATTGTATTCCATAGGTACTACAACAACCTCACAGGAAGATTCTCTTTGGCACCTTCCACTACGTAAGTTAATTAGCAATAAAATAGGAAATACTAGTACTAAATGTACATATCCCTCGCAGTACATGAATTTACCAGTGGCAAACTACCATACGACAAAGTATTGCAAATACGATAATGATTTGTGTTAGTCTTATGAATTTGGGACACTGACAAGTTATTACTATTGTGGATTATTATTGATTTGCATGAGAAAAAGTTTCTTCAAAAAATTGAAAAAGCACTGAGGAATGAGCAAGCACAAACCCCCAAAAAAAGTATAATTAAACAAGTAGGCTCAATTGTATGAGCGAGCAAAAAAGGCGATAATGCTGACTACTGCAAAATTTGCAATGCCATACGATAATCATCAATGTAATGACTGCCCACTGTTAACTCATAAATAAAGCAAGACTGTATACTAATCAATATTAATATTTTTACTCTAAGTTAATTAATTAAAAACAAACATTGAAGAAGAAAGGTGTGGTCATAAGCAAGCAATCATTATAGCTAAACCATTAACTTTGCTTAAAATACGGAGACGAAGCGATTTGAATAGCGGCATTTGTTGGCCCTGCCATTCTTAGCACACAGTGAAAGTTCTAGCTCTAAGCTCACACCAGGAAGCAAGATACATAGTTGTGAAGTTCGACGCCATGTTGTCTAAAGCGAAACTTCAGATATTTGTAAAAAAAAATCAAGGACCGGTATGGACAAAATTTTAAAATTACCATAGGATATTTTCATAAAGAATATAAAAATGTATGCTACATTGAAGCACAGCTTGCAGAGATTAAATCAAACGCCCAGAGCACATTTTCAAAGTTAACTCACGATCGAGAAGACGGATGAAGATATATGGGACAAAAACGGCAGCAAGGAAGGCATTACTAGCTAACTGCACAGCAAATTTGAAGTACAGGAACCAATGGACCAATTTGCACCAGACGTGTAAAGTGAACTTTTCTTTAATTTACGCCCACAACTAAACGCCCACAATTAAAATGCTAACACATAAACTAACTAACAGGACAACTAATGTATCCCTGACTTGCTGCACCCACGCTCGGGATAATAATTATTAAAATGATGCATGCTCTTTTCATGCTAGTATAAACGTGCGTTGCGTGACTCATGTACTTATTTGAGTAAACGACTTACATGATCGTGTTTTACCTTACATGATCGTGTTTTACCTGCCATGTATTTATGCAATTAGTATTAATCTTTCATGAGTAATTATTATTTTTATGGTTTCTTTTAAAGCTAATCGCCCTCCCACCAGAAAGGGAGTGTACAATTTGTTGAGCCGAACCCATTCCACCTATTGGTATGTGATAGCAGAAAGACTGCATGTACTGAGACTTGAATGTTAGAGAAGAGTTGCTGATAGACAACACTAGAACAACCAGAATGAAACTGGAGTACAGCATACATGAGTGGATAGTGTCAGAGTGTTCTCCTGTTACATGGGAAAATCTTATTGAAGTGTTGAAAAGCCTGGAATATAATTACCTAATAAAGACCATTAAGAACAAATTGTGTGAGCTTATGTACATGCGTATGAGTAACATGGCATATGTAGTATATACTGTCATGTAAAATTATGATGATTCTTTTATAATTATACAGCTGGTTATGATCAGAGTCACCTTCATCAGGATCAGCAGATCCATTGACAATGTCACAGAAAAAGCCTTATTGTTCTTTTACTCTTCAATTTAGGTTAGGAGTTAATGATATAATCGTGCTGCATGCTAACTATTTACACTGTGTATAATGTTCCGCTTTGTTGTATAGTGCTATTTCTACTGATATTTTGGAGAGCATCAAAACTGTATACAACAATAATCATTGACAGCTATTAAGTTTTAATTCATTCTGAATTATTTTATTGACTATTGATTTGTGTTAGTCTTATGAATTTGGGACACTGACAAGTTATTACTATTGTGGATTATTATTGATTTGCATGAGAAAAAGTTTCTTCAAAAAATTGAAAAGCACTGAGGAATGAGGAAGCACAAACCCCCAACAAAAGTATAATTAAACAAGTAGGCTCAATTGTATGAGCGAGCAAAACAGGTGATAATGCTGACTACTGCAAAATTTGCAATGCCAAAGAAAATCCAAGTGTCTTAAATGATGTCTTATTAAATTATTGGGGCGAGCTCCACAGCATTAGTGAATGCATACTACGTGTGTGTGGATCGACCAAATTACGAGAATAGTTTATTAACCCGAGCATGGGTGGAGGGTTATAGTAGTCGGTGTGTCTGTGTTTGTGTTACCACGTATAATCTCTGTGGATAATTGATAGTAGAACTTATTGATCAGCAACGAGGGTATCTGTGTGTGCATATTACATATTGCCAGTAATGGATGTATACTTTCTAATTAACACTAAAACTATAATTATATGGACTATAATTAGTATCATTACTATAAGTGTCACTTGTCATTGTGGGTTGCGTATTATAGGTCTACTACTGTCTGTGACGCATACTAAGCCCCTGTTTGAAAGGGATGTTCCATTGTTCGATTGGCCTCTAATACCCACCGAATAGCATAACATGTATCACTGATTGCTATTGAAGAACATACTAATCATCTCTATTATTAAAAATATTGACTAACTCTCCTGTGCAGTGCACTATGCATACACTATATACTGTTGCATAACAAAAATGATTAGAAGGTACTAGGTATACATTTTAAAGTAATTTTTATTAATTTGATCTATTATTATCATAGATTATTATGTTATAAATAACGTGACCACTCCCATCCGCGCACGTGTTATTATTGGATATGGTCGTTATAACCTCGTGGGTCCACTGGCTCGTGAAGCTGTTGTCTGTACTGCTGTGGAGCGAGCTGTTAAGTGATTGCTATTCTTTAAATCAGTCGGCAAAGTTTGGATGGTAAAAAAGCAAAATGTGTTAATAATAATGTTTGGGTGTCTCCTCATAATTATTTTCTTTTAGTTTTCGTTTGGGTACGAAATTCCCTGCCGCTGTTCTGTAGTGAAGACATGCCCTATAGACCTGTCAGGTGAAAGAAGTAAAGCCTAATGGGATCAACAAAGTACATAAAATTATACAATGTATATTTAGTAACAAAGCTGATTTGGTACGCATACGCAACCGCATAGTGGAGTGTATTGTGAGTGTGGTTCTCACAGAAGTGTTATTTTGTTTATTCAGCTAGGCATGTGTTAATGTTGTGTTTGCTGACTTTGCATATAGCCATAAATTTAAATGCATGGTTAGAGATTATGTGAAGCCTTGCAAGTATGTCATAAATTATTTTATAAAGTACACATAGGTTAAGCTATCTAAACCGATACACAAATTATTTTAACCAAACTAAAATTAAAGTTGTAATGTAATGTTTATTTTTTTATTCTTGCACTCTGTATTCTCTTATAAATGCTTTTGGAGCAATTATTTCTCTCCAGTGAATGTTCAGCTGGTGAAAGATCTTTGAACCCCATTCGTACCTCTTAAGAGCAGGCTGTCAGCTTTCAGTTTAAAAGTACATTTGTTTTGAGAATTTCCTACTAAACCCCATCCCCAATTGTATTGCTATATACCATTTCTATATGTATTGTAGTTGGTTAGACAGCTTTCCCCCCCTCCCTGGCCCTGGAGTATGGTTATATTAGCTTGCTAGAGTCATTTGTGAATGATTCAACATATTATAAGCACACACATACACTGTACAATCAAATATGTTAATTTTCTTCCCTTTACCCCTCTATCACCCTTTTTATATGTAGCATTCTGTTTAGTTTGTAACTCGATAGCCTATGCTTCTAATTTGAACATACTTTAGCCTTAGTTCACTATGTTACTAAACTTCATTCCTTTTTTTAATGCAAGGTTGATACTGTGTATAATTATGGGACTATATACATGTACATACATGCATGCATATACTTGCTAGTGATCAATGTATCATTTTGTACCTCTCCTTATCCTATAATAATAAACTTTTTGAAATTCCATTCTCAAATTAAACAAGTCTCTCTTAGCCCCCCCCCCCCCCCCCCAACATTGGCATTGCTCTTAAATTGACCACACCCACTGTAATTTCTTAAGTATTACTTAACTACCATCTACTATGGTCTAAGTGGGGTCTCCAAGCAGCTATAGCTTCAAGCATCATATGTATGTATAACCTGTCCTGTGACGAAGCATTACATCCTCTTTTAATTAATGAAATCAAGCATGGTCTCACAGGGGTTGTATTTATATGAGCCTAAGAATTTCTACTGTAGTGCTTTGTTATAACAATCCACAAGCTAATAGGCGTTTAGTGATATGTACATTGTTATACATTACAATAGGACATTGTAAAAGTTACAATAAGAACATTATGGAACAAAGTTGGTTTCTTGTATTCTTAATCATTAAAATTTTTGTTTCATTATTTTAGTAAATTTGCTACCTCACTCACTCGTGTGCCACCCTATTCTACCTCGATTTTTCCTGGCCTACCCTCCCTCCGTCCTTACATGTATGAAGCCCTGTCTCCCTTTCATTTCCTTTGCCATTGAGGCTAGTATATTATACTAAGCATTTTTTCTTTTTAACAACCATCACCCCTTATCTTGGGCTTTGTTTTAAACATTTGTTCATTATAACAAT
The DNA here is from genome assembly GCA_036873525.1 of Chalinula nematifera. Taxonomy (NCBI): domain Eukaryota; kingdom Metazoa; phylum Porifera; class Demospongiae; order Haplosclerida; family Chalinidae; genus Chalinula; species Chalinula nematifera. Next base: position 16,051 of record JAYJLX010116311.1, read on the forward strand.
CATCAGCCAAATTTATTGGCTGCATTTTGAACATTCTGTTTTTATAACAACCATCAATCTATTTTAGGTTATAATTGAGCATTCGTTCTTTATAACAGCCATTAGCCTAATTGGTACGCTGGAAAATGTTGATTGAAATCTGTGTCAAGTTTCAGACTCGAAAAGCAGCCAGGCAGCAGAAGGAAATAGAAACAGTGAAACCAGAATTAGGTGGAGTGTGGAGTTAGTTCTCGCCCATTCAAAGTAAGTCGTTCACCAACGCGACCATTTGTGTGTGTAATTGGATCCACAGGAAGTCAAGGGGAGGTAGAGACTGGGGTTAACCCACAACCACCACCCCTTGTGAAGAGGGTGGTTAGGCCAGGCAGTACATTGCATAATTTTGTAGGTGGCCAGGAGAATGTGGAGTCTGGGATAAACCCAGAACCGCAATCTCTGACGGTGAAGTGGAACCACGTTAATCAGGTAAGCAATTTTATAGGCTTCATTTTGAGCTGTTCTTTCAAACAACCATTAGCCTATCTTAGGCTTTGTTCTCAGCCTCTCAATGTACATTGTTCGCCAACACGACCATTTGTGTATGTATTTGGGTCCACAGGAAGTCAAGGAGCGGTAGAGACTGGGGTTAACCCACAACCACCACTCCTTGTGAAGAGGGAGGTTAGGCCAGGCAGTACATTGCATAATTTTGTAGGTGGCCAGGAGAATG